>OZ038379.1:20588475-20745975 GCA_964036045.1 Eutreptiella sp. 'Long Island Sound 2002'
TATCGCCACATCGGTAGCGTAGTATAGTGGAAGTGCACGGGTGCTTCGTCCCGGGGGGCGTAGGTTCGATGCCCGCTGCCAGGCGTGTAGACGATGGCGCCGGCAGCCTGCTTCTTTCCTCCCTTTGTTTATGCCGTTAGTAGGTGAGAGGAGTTTTTACACTCTCAGTTGACACATCGTCGTGGCACTATAGTGGACAGTCACCCAGCCTTGAGTTCCCTGGGTGTAGGATCGAATCATGGGGGCTCGTAGCAGGCGGGTATGGCGACACCGTCCATAGAAATCTCCCTCCCGTCGGCCACTTTGTTTCTATTTTTTTCCTTTCCATACCTGGGTCCTGCTGCACAGGAGTGATTGGTTTGTTCGTGCGGTGTTTCCGCGACCCACTATGTTGGCACTCGTTCTGGCACGGGGAACGGCGACCGCACATGCACGGCTTGGGGCTCCTGGGGCTATAGTGTGTTTGTTCGTTGCAGTGTTTCTGCTCTGCCCCTGGTTCGACTAGTTGTGGGGGGTCAGCCTCATTGACCCGCTAACTCCGGCATAACCAGCCATATGAAGTCCATATGTCCATACGTAGGAGGGATGGAGTATTGTTCCTATGGCTAGGAAGCTGTGAATCAGTGTGCCAGGGGCTACTACAAGGCCCACACATGAACTCCGAACTCATGGTTAGTAGGTGGTGTGTGTGAGGGGGCCGTAGGTCCCAGCCCCTCTGTTGAAGATTCTGTCTGTCACGACGACATGTTAGAGTATGTGCTTCCCATGGAGACGGTTTCATCGGCTCATGTAGCAAATTTGTCCTCTTCCATAAAGTTCAATGCACATACAACCGACCTGCTGTCCTCTGACGACACATCTGAGGCCGGAGAGTCGATGAGTTGGAGGCCCAAGGACAGGGACAGGAGGGCCCCGCTTGCCCCTGTGGGCGTGTAGAAGTCCATGGCTGACTCAAACTCCGGCTGCCTGATGGGGGAGGGGAGCACCCCCCCCCCCCCCCTTGCTGCAGGTGTGACCTGGGCAAAGCCCAGGTCTGCTTCACAAACCGTTGGTGTCATTTCAACACTAAATTTCATAGCAGATGCTGAGTCAACCGGAGGCGACTGCCGAAGGTCACCCGCCAGCGGGCCCATGCATTGCAAAGCATCCCCAACGCATTACAAAGGATCCCCCATGCATTACAAAGGATCCCCCACGCATTACAAAGGATCCCCGATGCATTACAAAGGATCCCCCATGCATTACAAAGGATCCCCCACGCCGCATTACAAAGGATCCCCCACGCATTACAAAGGATCCCCCACACATTACAAAGGATCCCCCACGCATTACAAAGGATCCCCCATGCATTACAAAGGATCCCCCATGCATTACAAAGGATCCCCCATGCATTACAAAGGATCCCCCACGCATTACAAAGGATCCCCCACACATGGCAAAGGATCAGTCGTGCGCACGGCGTGTCGCACACCGTAGCCGGTTTCTGTGGGAGCTTTTCTGTCTTTGTGTGCGGGGTGTACCGTGCCCGTAGTAGCATATCGTCATAGTACAGTGGGTAGTGCACACCTCCTCCATGCCACGGAGGTGGGTTCGAACCCCGGGGGGGGGGGGGGCTGAGAACCACCGAACGTCCCGAAACCCCCTCTTTTCTCTATTGGTGGTGTGTAGTATAGGGCGAGCATACCTGAAAGTGCACGGGGGCCCGGCCCCGCAGTGCGCTCCATCATCGTGGGCCGTCGCGAACCGTGGAGGCGACGGCGCCGGTTGGCAGCTCATAAACAGTTGCTGCTCTTGGTTGGTGCTGGCGGTAGGCCACTTCTACCGGCCTTGCAAAACAAGTAGTACGAGGTGGTGGGTTTGGCAGCAGCTATATCGCCACATCGGTAGCGTAGTATAGTGGAAGTGCACGGGTGCTTCGTCCCGGGGGGCGTAGGTTCGATGCCCGCTGCCACGCGTGTAGACGATGGCGCCGGCAGCCTGCTTCTTTCCTCCCTTTGTTTATGCCGTTAGTAGGTGAGAGGAGTTTTTACACTCTCAGTTGACACATCGTCGTGGCACTATAGTGGACAGTCACCCAGCCTTGAGTTCCCTGGGTGTAGGATCGAATCATGGGGGCTCGTAGCAGGCGGGTATGGCGACACCGTCCATAGAAATCTCCCTCCCGTCGGCCACTTTGTTTCTATTTTTTTCCTTTCCATACCTGGGTCCTGCTGCACAGGAGTGATTGGTTTGTTCGTGCGGTGTTTCCGCGACCCACTATGTTGGCACTCGTTCTGGCACGGGGAACGGCGACCGCACATGCACGGCTTGGGGCTCCTGGGGCTATAGTGTGTTTGTTCGTTGCAGTGTTTCTGCTCTGCCCCTGGTTCGACTAGTTGTGGGGGGTCAGCCTCATTGACCCGCTAACTCCGGCATAACCAGCCATATGAAGTCCATATGTCCATACGTAGGAGGGATGGAGTATTGTTCCTATGGCTAGGAAGCTGCGAATCAGTGTGCCAGGGGCTACTACAAGGCCCACACATGAACTCCGAGCTCATGGTTAGTAGGTGGTGTGTGTGAGGGGGCCGTAGGTCCCAGCCCCTCTGTTGAAGATTCTGTCTGTCACGACGACATGTTAGAGTCTGTGCTTCCCATGGAGACGGTTTCATCGGCTCATGTAGCAAATTTGTCCTCTTCCATAAAGTTCAATGCACATACAACCGACCTGCTGTCCTCTGACGACACATCTGAGGCCGGAGAGTCGATGAGTTGGAGGCCCAAGGACAGGGACAGGAGGGCCCTGCTTGCCCCTGTGGGCGTGTAGAAGTCCATGGCTGACTCAAACTCCGGCTGCCTGATGGGGGAGGGGAGCACCCCCCCCCCCCCCTTGCTGCAGGTGTGACCTGGGCAAAGCCCAGGTCTGCTTCACAAACCGTTGGTGTCATTTCAACACTAAATTTCATAGCAGATGCTGAGTCAACCGGAGGCGACTGCCGAAGGTCACCCGCCAGCGGGCCCATGCATTGCAAAGCATCCCCAACGCATTACAAAGGATCCCCCATGCATTACAAAGGATCCCCCACGCATTACAAAGGATCCCCGATGCATTACAAAGGATCCCCCATGCATTACAAAGGATCCCCCACGCCGCATTACAAAGGATCCCCCACGCATTACAAAGGATCCCCCACACATTACAAAGGATCCCCCACGCATTACAAAGGATCCCCCATGCATTACAAAGGATCCCCCATGCATTACAAAGGATCCCCCATGCAATACAAAGGATCCCCCACGCATTACAAAGGATCCCCCACACATGGCAAAGGATCAGTCGTGCGCACGGCGTGTCGCACACCGTAGCCGGTTTCTGTGGGAGCTTTTCTGTCTTTGTGTGCGGGGTGTACCGTGCCCGTAGTAGCATATCGTCATAGTACAGTGGGTAGTGCACACCTCCTCCATGCCACGGAGGTGGGTTCGAACCCCGGGGGGGGGGGGGGGTGAGAACCACCGAACGTCCCGAAACCCCCTCTTTTCTCTATTGGTGGTGTGTAGTATAGGGCGAGCATACCTGAAAGTGCACGGGGGCCCGGCCCCGCAGTGCGCTCCATCATCGTGGGCCGTCGCGAACCGTGGAGGCGACGGCGCCGGTTGGCAGCTCATAAACAGTTGCTGCTCTTGGTTGGTGCTGGCGGTAGGCCACTTCTACCGGCCTTGCAAAACAAGTAGTACGAGGTGGTGGGTTTGGCAGCAGCTATATCGCCACATCGGTAGCGTAGTATAGTGGAAGTGCACGGGTGCTTCGTCCCGGGGGGCGTAGGTTCGATGCCCGCTGCCAGGCGTGTAGACGATGGCGCCGGCAGCCTGCTTCTTTCCTCCCTTTGTTTATGCCGTTAGTAGGTGAGAGGAGTTTTTACACTCTCAGTTGACACATCGTCGTGGCACTATAGTGGACAGTCACCCAGCCTTGAGTTCCCTGGGGGTAGGATCGAATCATGGGGGCTCGTAGCAGGCGGGTATGGCGACACCGTCCATAGAAATCTCCCTCCCGTCGGCCACTTTGTTTCTATTTTTTTCCTTTCCATACCTGGGTCCTGCTGCACAGGAGTGATTGGTTTGTTCGTTGCGGTGTTTCCGCGACCCACTATGTTGGCACTCGTTCTGGCACGGGGAACGGCGACCGCACATGCACGGCTTGGGGCTCCTGGGGCTATAGTGTGTTTGTTCGTTGCAGTGTTTCTGCTCTGCCCCTGGTTCGACTAGTTGTGGGGGGTCAGCCTCATTGACCCGCTAACTCCGGCATAACCAGCCATATGAAGTCCATATGTCCATACGTAGGAGGGATGGAGTATTGTTCCTATGGCTAGGAAGCTGTGAATCAGTGTGCCAGGGGCTACTACAAGGCCCACACATGAACTCCGAACTCATGGTTATTGCAGCGATGTAGGATGTAGGAATGTTGAACTTCGCAGTTTGAGCATGATTCGAATGGAAGCCTTGGTACATACATACATACATACATACATACATACATACATACATACATACATACATACATACATACATACATACATACATACATACATACATGATTTGATTTGATTTGATTTGATTTGAAAAATCCGCTTTGTCTGGGTTCGGACCAGTCCCCTTCCTAGTTCCACAGCAAGCCTCCCCTACAACCTACACACCGAACACAAAGCAAATCAAATCTCTGAACGAATGTGACTTAGCAAGGATGTGACTGTCGACTCAGGCCACTCCCTTCTGAAAGCACGTGTTATGTCGACTCAGTACATGTGTTTCCCCTTGCCTTTGTCACCCTGCTTACCCATGGATCCTCCTTTGCTTCCCTTAGCCCCAGAATAGGCATAGTGGTATGACCCATAAGTCGTGCTGGGAGCCGATGTCGATCTGTGCCTCCCAGAATCTGGCTGATACCTGTTCGCACGCCCTGAAGAGAGACGGTTACCAAATTTGCATGTCTAGAACAGGTTTCAGCACAGGCGGGGGAACACCACGGGAGTGAGAGGCATCAGAAATAACCCACCCCAGTGACAGACACGACTGTTCTGTCCGCACCATAAAACGCCACAGCTGGAGTTCCGAATCCTGGCGAAGCCCCTCCCATGGCCATTGCACACCCAGGAGGCACCAATACACACCCTCCCCCCCCAGTCGTCTCCTCATTGCCTCTCTGACGACAGAATGAAGGTTCCCTTGGCATTCGCTGATCCATACGGAGGGGACTTTCGAGTGCCAGACCGTCATCTTAACTGTCCCCTTGCCACACACCAGAACATGCCCTACGTATCCTTTCCCCCTGACAGACGAGAAAAGAACCCAGAGCAGGTTGGAGGGAGTGTGACTGTCCAGATGTGCAGCTGGCGTGTGAAACCCCAGCAGCACACCTGAGTTCATTCGTGCAGTCCACTGAGAATGAAACATAGGGCACTGAAGCCGGACATTATCTGTATCGTACCCACCGTGTACCATGGAATACGCGCTCTCTAGGACTTGATAAATAAGGATATGTGGTTGACTGACACCCAATTTGGGGAGAACCAGCGAAATACCCCTAATTGGGCCTAACCCCGGCCATATGGGCCACACAGGCTTCACTGATTTCGAGGAATCAGACATGGCGGCTCCCTTCGCAGGATGACACCAGACAATGAACAGACCCGGATGTCCCAAAATCTCAACACCCCCCCATCGAAGAGCGATACGGTTACGGGGAATGCCCGCAGCCCACAGAATTTCGCAGACATGTCCAGACCAAGCAAGAACCCGCACTTTAGTAAATACGCATTCGTGGAATCTATGCTGTGTTACCGAGTGGCACCACATGGAGCACAGTGAACATTCCGCTTCTCTGTGCTGCCACTCCCACTGGTCTGCTGACGCATACACACTCCAAGCCCTTATGCGTCCCCAATGCTCTATTCCTAATGGCTGCAGCTGCACCCAGCACTTGAGCCCTGAGACCGATTCGGGTAGCACCATGCGCCATGATCTCTCCGGAGGGGCGGGTGAGCAAGAGGAAGAGACGCTGAGGAGAGCATCATCAGTTTGACTAAGCAAATGTCGTTTGAGGTCGACAATCAATCTCTCCCCCTGGAATGGAAGAATGGAATCTCTGTCCAGCCGTACATCAAGAACTGAGACCTCCTGACGCTCACCGCGCGCACCAGCTTTCGCTTCAGAGTCCATTTCTGAGTTGAACGATGATATCCAGTCATCAAGTTCCGTATCGTGCCGTGCTGGCACCCAACCCATCTGAACCGGAAGATGCGTCAAGACAAAGTGCGCGACAACCCTGTCCATGATTGATGCAGTTTTGTCCGCCATGTCTCTGGACTGCAGCGACTGCACAGCTGACAAACAGTCAGACCACACCCAGATTTCTTTTAAGCACACGCCATGGGAGGAGACAAATTCGGCAATGGCAACTACCGCAGAGACAACAACAGAGGCTTCTACCAATTTGGTGCTGAGACCAATAGCAGAGAGGGATACACTGTATTCCAGCCACACATGACCCTGACCGTCCACAACTTTTGCCGCTCCCCCCCAGCAATCCTTGAGGCTTGCATCACCAAAAACATACAAAACCGTAGGAAAAGCATCCCCCCAAGGCGGTTTCACACACCACTTAGCCCCTTGACCTGACCCGAGTTTGCGAAACTGAATGCCCAAGCTTTGGAGCCTGGACTGAATGCGTTGAGAGTCGCTGTCAAAGCGATGTAGGCACGGGTTCGACCAGTGTGCCCACGCAGATTGGGCCAGCAGGGCGTTGGGCCCATTTAGAGACTTAAACAGTTCATTGATGACTGTGACCCAAAGGACATGATCTGGGGCAGCTTTTCCTAGAATGGAAACTATGCAGGCACGTGGAGTATTGGGAGCCAACCCAAAGACCAGTCTGTACACCCTGCATATGGACCCTGTCACTGAACTGATTTGCACGTCCGTTGGCACATTCACACAGCAGCGAAACACAAGCCTGTTGACTACAAGTCCTTCTATCACAGTGTGTGCCACACCCACCGACACGGGCCACCCTCGCAGCCTGCTGATGACCGTTCGAGACCACCTTGTAATGACTTTTTTGACGGTAGGGAACCCTCCTAAAATATTAGCGTTTCCCCCCAGGAATTTTATGTGTTGGTGTCTACTGGTGGACCACACTGGCTTGTCGTCCCAGGCGACCGATTTGCTGACACTGCAGACTGAGCCTTGTTTGACCTGAAGTACTTGAACGTTCATTTTGGAGCTATTGTTGCGTTGTCCGACGCAGTCAATAATAACACGAAGGTGGTCGGCCACGCGCTGTCTGTCGTCTATGCTAGAAAACCCCACTGTGTCGTCTACATAGCCCAGAGAAGCAATCATTTCTACCGAGGGAGGAACACATACCGGAACCCCAACCCCTAGTTGACGCATGGCAAGATGTATCAAATTAACCGCAAGTATGTAAAAAAGTGGATCTAAACCCCCCCCTTGAAGGACACCCTCCACTTGACAATACGACTCTGATAGGCCCAGGGCAGAAACTACGTATTGCCTGAAGGACATGTAGTGATGAACCACTTCATGCACAACGCCACGTAAAAACGGATACGTATCAGCAACCCTCAGAATGGCTTGCCTGTTGATTTCATCAAAGGCACCAGAGAAATCCAAAAACATCGTCGTAACATCACCTCGCACCGCCAGGGATTGGGTGATCACTGTGTGTAGCATGCGGCGCAGGGCATGCGCGGAAGACCCTTTAAACCCTGCATACTGTCTACAACCAGACTCACTTGGTGCTGTGGCCAGCTGAATCAAAGGGGCATACAGTTTAGCCTGTATGCGAAATAGGGCTGAGAGAAGTTTAATAGGTCTAGTATTGACATTGACATTGTCACCCGCAGATTTTTTTAGTGTAAGGTGTAGAGCCGAGAAAACCTCCAAAGGCCACTGATCAAAGGGAAGTCTGAGTATCTGAGTCACTCGGAAGATGGACGCCAGCCCCATCCATTTCACTAGATTTGGTATAAAACCATCAACCCCTGCCGTCGCATTGGTCAGTTTGTGCCGGATACGCAACAGGGACTCTACTGAGACCTGCATCACTTGTGAGAGAATCAGGTACCTGCGGGCCTCGATTGCAACAGGGGTGAGGTGCAGCACATACCTGTGGCGCATGACAGACTGAACCCACTCAGGAGGAACAATAGTGGAACGCACAGGGTATTTCAGGACACACTCCCTGGGCAACACCTGCAGGATGTCCCTACCCGTCACCAGAGATTGAGAGGATGTGTCCGTTACTTGATGTAACGAACAATGAACAATGAACGGGTTTGCTGCTTGTAACTTCAGCACCTTCATGGTTTGCCCCGTGAGACCTGTTCCTGACACAGCTTTCCAGTCACTAATCGCCGTAGACCAGTATTTGGAGGACAATCTGAACTCTAGGGAGCGCTGCACTCTCCAGCCCTGGCCGACTGTAATGGCCTTGAGAGACGCAACTCAGATTTCAGCTCCGAGTGGACCTCTTCAGATTTAGGACTACTCACCACCTGGTTGACGACTGAGATACACTCTCTATAGGCCTGCAGCCAGCTAGACGCATCAGTGATGCCGAGACTCATGGCTTCCATGAGATTGGAAAAAATCACTCTGCTGTCATGGTCCCAATTGCGAGGTTCAACTGGGCGCATCAGAGATCCTGTGGCTCCTGCCTTTGCTGTCTGACACCCTTGAATCCAAACAACTGGGTGGTCGCCAACCTCTCTCAGCCACATACCGCAGGACTGCCCCGAGACTCCTTTTATAATGCAAAAGTCCTTGGGAAGATGAACCCTCCCCTGCATGAACGCAACTCGGGCACCCAGAAACTTGAGAAGGGCAACTGACAATTTATGTGTGCGGATGTCCCTATTCCACTCACCCCCCACGATGAGCCACGACACTGGTAGCTGTTGGAGACCGAAAATCAGATGCACCAACTGTTGATTGTATAACAGTTCGTCAGACCTCTGTGCCATGTGGACGCTACCCAGGACCCCCAAGCCCCAGGCATTGTGGACCACCACAAGAAAAGAGTGGTCAGTATCCAGAAGAACAGTTTTGAACTGTGCCCAGGATGACAAAACCCAGACTTCTAGGCCTTTACCAACATCGCAGTGATCAGAGGAGCGATGCCAAAAGCCATCAATGTGTCTCCTGTCTAGCTTTTTCACAGAGCCCCAGGTTTCTTGAATGAACAGCACCTTGGCATCTGAGGTGACACGCATCTCAACCACTTCATCCCACTTGTTCCTGCGTATTTCAACTGACCTATTTAACCCCTGAACATTAGCAGACAGGCAGCCCCACGGCAAGGCAACAGGGGTGGCAGACTCAGGAATAGGAATGGAGCTCCACGCTTGCACTTCATAGTACTGCAACGACCACTGAGGGGGGGTCCAATTGAGCCAGACATGTAACATCATGACACATTCCTGCGGGACACATCGACACAGAACTTTTTCTGTCCGCCATCCCCGAGACAGAGGATCCCACTCAGTCACTCTGCAGACATCCTGCCACCACCCAGCAGTGTCATCCACAATCTCTTTGCGGTGTCTTGCCACTGCCTTTCCTGACTTGACTAGCACTTGGTGCTGTCGTCCCCATTGTAAAGAAATGACCACCACCCAAAGGGGAAGAACACACTCCGGTTCAACAAAATTCACAGGGACTGGGGCCGCCAACAGGCCCATCCGGCCCAAAACAACTGCATTGGCACACATGTGAAATTTAGTATCGCCACACGCCATGGTTGCTGACCTTACGAGGGTAGCATCCGCAGGTGATGAGGGAACACCGAGCAAAGCCACGTGTCTGGACCCCACCGTTTCTACCTTCTTAGTTAAGCCTGTCCATTGAGGACTCATGATGCGGCAAACTGACACTTTTCGATCACCGCATATCAAAACCCGATGGTGTTCAGCATCACTGCGCTCAACAGTAGGAGGGGGAACCCCGTCACTGGCCAACCGACCCCACGATGCGTCAAGGCCTAGGGCAATTGAGGACACTTTAGAGTAGTCCCCCGTTTTTAGCTTCTTACGCACTTTGTTGACCTTGGTAAGCGTTTTGCGTTTTGAAAACTCCTCAGCCGCCCATTCAGGCACGTCGTAGAACCTATGATCTCTGTGTTTCACTGCTAGTTCTACACACTCCTTAGCCGAGACCCAGTGTTCCGGTGAGTCGTCATCCTCTCCTATCATGGTGGATTTTACTGCGGCATCGTAAACTTTGGACAGACCCCAGATGGCGTGAGCAGACACAACCTCCTTGAGTTCATCAGGCATTCCAGGCGGGGGAGAATGGAATCTAATGATCCCCCCTAACTCTCGTTGAAAGCCCCAACCCCACATGGACATGAAGGCATGAGAGGGGGAGAAGGGCGGAAACAGACACCACACCGGGGATTGCATTTTGGACGGCGAGAGAAACAGACCTGAAACAGGTGTACTCACTGGAGCCTCTTTGGCAGGCGCAGGCTGAGGAATATGAGAGCCAATTTTTCGCAGTCCTTCAACCAGTTGTAATTCCTTCACCTCAATGAGGTCTGAGCGGCCCAATGGGTCCCTGGATGCTCTGATGCGCAAGCTGTCGCGGTACTTACCTCCCAGGATGGGATCTAGTCTGCTGGACGGAACAAACATGACAACCTCACCAAATTGGGGCAGCATGTCCCGATAGACTCTGTAGTCGAGAGACAACTGGCCGAAGGCAGCTTCACAACCCAAAAAGGAGTCAAGGGCATCAGTATGTTCAAACCCAGTGAGCAGAATAGGTTTTAAACGATCCGTGGTGGACTGCGACTTCTCAACAATAACTTTGCCCAGCCCAGACCCAGCTTGCCATTGTTGTACCGGCGGTGAAACATTATCAGAGATGGAGGCACTAGCCTGTCGTGGCTCAGCGGAGTTACTGCCCTGTGCAATGGAAGCCGTTTCATCCAGCGTTAGTGCCCTGACTACTCCCTCTACCTGCGGTTTCTTGGAGTTTTTTGGCTTGGACGGAGAGGGCTTGGACGCATCTGCACCTGAAGAAGGACTGGAAATAACGTTGCGTTTTCTATTAGCCTCTGCAGCTAGTTTGGCTTGCAGGCGATGCCCTTCCTCTTCTGCCTGCCTAAGAGGACGCATCCACTTGAGCAACGCTACCATGACACCCTTCCAGAGCCTGCCCTCAACCGGTGTGGCTGACTTCAACCTCAGCAAAATATTACTCCTGATCCCCGAGGCTGCCAACAGCAAAACTTCAACAGGAACATCCTCACTGTACATCTCAGCAACCAAGGACTGAAGTTTATCTTCCTCATTGATCGAAAGATCATCAACGGTGTTGACCAGGGAGATAGCACGCAAGACATCAGCGGACTCCGAACCTTGTTCCTGCGGGACTACGTCTGTGGGTTGATCTGGAGCTTCTGAGAGAGCGTCGGATTCACTAAAAATTTCCTTGTAAAAGGCTGACCAGATAGAGCGAAGTTCGGACTTGGCATTGAGACGTGCAGTGCTCCATTCGGTAAGCATGGGTCTGTCTGAGACTTTTGCAATGGTGGCCAGCATGGCATCCAAAAGGGAGTATTTTGAGGAGATGTTTGAGAAGCTTTCCGGTACTCTCTTGGATTTGACAACCTGGCGGCAGATGTCCTTCTCAGCACCATCCGGCAACTTGCCCACCAAGGAACTCCAGGAATTAGTCTCGATATCGGGACGCAGTTTGAGGACCTCATCCAACACAGTGTTGTCAATGGACCCGGCCAGAATACACATTGTCATGATCCTGGCCCTGACGCTGTCTGGTTGAACCCACAGGCCCACCGGTTCTTCTACAGGGTCCCCATGAGTGGGTAACCATCGCAATTTTGTAGGGGTGCCCCCTTTTTGAATGTGACCAAACTCCAGAGAAATAGTTGTCATGGGGCTGCACATGTGGAGTGGAGAGAAAACCAAAAAGATTACCTCTGTGGGACTGGTACAGGCACCGATACTCACTATCTGCATGCCCCTGGGCCTCAGGCAGTTGCGCTCTGTCTGGCATACCCCACACTTCCCACAGACGCCGATACTCACTATCTGCGCGTCATAGATGCTGTCATTGTCGGGTGGAATTACCCTGCGAGTGATATCAGCTTTTGTCATTCTGGGACGTCGATACTCACTATCTGCACGTCACGACAAATCAGAATTGTAACGGCTTGACTATGATTCAATCACACACGGCCCCCACTTCCTAGTTACCTCCTTTCCTGATTCGTGTCCCATACCTCCATACCTTGCCCTCCCAACAGCCTAACGGCGGACGCAGACAACTGACGACCAACAATGAAAGTGAGGAAAAACCAAGCGCTATAGGCCCGTAGGCTCCTGAAGGGTGTGAAGAACCGCATCAGGCAGTCACGCAAATGAAAAACAAAACACAGTGACAACCCGTGCCCTTGACTGCTGACAGACTTTTCTGGCTGACGCTGTCTATGTCATCACCGCATGAGAAACCAGAAGCAATCTGGAAACTGTTCCCAGTGTCTGTAATAGGTGCAGCAGCTCGCAGAAAAAATAAATTTTTCCGAGTTGTTATCTACTCCCTGACCTGTCACAGTCAAATGTGTGGAAGCCGAAGCCTGGGGGCAGGCAAGGAGGGGGTTGCCGTGGCGGGGAGGGCAGAGAGGATCTTACAGCTTTTTATTTTTAGAACCCACGACGCTCTTTCGGACCTCTTGGTTGCCCAGGTGTCCTCTCTTCCCCCCCCTGTAGGGCTGAAACTGAACACTGGCTACCCGGGCACCCAGCCTACAGGCAGCACACTTTAACTCAGAAATAATGGTCCCAGATGAAAATAAAAACGAAAAATTTTTCAAAGCGGCGCTGCCTGCGGCCCCCAGAAAATAGAAAAATTGTGAGATACTCACTCGGGGAAGAGGTCAAGAGCGTGTGGGGGGTTAAGGGGACATTTCTGCCTACACATGGTCTAAGTCTCCGGGTCCCCCCATGACAGGGGGACCTCTATCGTGATGGAACTGTCACTCTGGAGCCCCAGTCCTCTGTGGATGCAAAACGAGCAGGAAGGGAGGAGGAGACCCGTGATCCTATGGGTGAGAGGGGAGAAGGGGGTAACATAACTGAGATTCATCTGCAGAGTCCGACATTGTGTGGCGGACATGTTGCTACAAAATAAAAACCGACATTGTTGTACCGCTGCTCCCAGGGGGGGAGGCCAGCGGTGCTGTACATCGTCTGCCGGCGGGGCAGGGGTCACCCCGGTGCCGTCTCCACCTCCAGCGACCCCTGTGATAAATCCGTCCCCAGCCCAGACCCGGACATCTGGGAGGGGAATCCGTCCACCATTTGAATCGATGTATGAGTCTGGTTGAACATCCAGCTCTGCTCCTATTTAGGTTGTGTGATGGCTGTGAGACCTGCTGTCACGGTTGCCCCGCATTGCATCGCAGGGCAGGACCGGTAGCCCCCCGTGACAGCAGATCCTTGGCCGAAGGCCATGACTTTGCAGTTTTATTTCAGTGACTATGATGAAGTGACTGATTCCCAGACACTTCACAGTTTGTACCCCTGATTGAAGCTCCAGAGGAATGTGAACTGAGGTAGTAATCAAGCAAAAGGCAAAGCAACAGAAGCAACCCCCCCCCCCCCCCACACGACAACCAGGGGACCCGCCACCGTGCACTGCTGACCCGCATCTTCCCGAGACACGGCGCCGCGCTCAATGGCAGAGGCCAGAGGCTGAAGTGGAGGGAGGGTGTTGTTCTTAGGGTGCTCCAGATGGATCCCAAGTATGAATCCCCGATCATATCCCAGGTGGAATACCAGTATGATCCCAAGATACCACCCTGATTGTACCCCACCTTTTTGATCTTCTGATCCCCATGTACGTACCCCAGTTAGAACCCCAGGTTGAATACCCCATTGACCACCTGATATTCCCATGATAGAACCCCAGGGAGATGAACTCCTGCTTGATGGATTCTCCTCTGAGCCCCCCCAGCAGGGAGGCGTCCGACTGACTCCTAGTCTCGCTCCGACATCGTATTCTGTCGAAACCTGAAAAGGAGTAGAAACCGTAATGGATGGTATCCTACCTACTTGGAGAGAGGAGCAGGAGCCCCTATTATTGTAACTATACCTGAACCCTTTCCCTGACTACTACTTCTGTCTACCCTGATGTCGTTGATTGTTGAACACTCCTACCTTTATCCTGTGAGGCATCGAAGATGTGGAACAGGTTAAGGATTACATACATACATACATACATACATACATACATACATACATACATACATACATACATACATACATACATACATACATACATACATACATACATACATACATACATACATACATACATGCATTACTTCACCCTCCTCCCCATAAATTCCGCCGCAAGCAACAAGCAACAAGCAACAAGCAACACATCCATCCTAGATCTGTTTTGTGAATTACTCGGTCATGGCAGCCTGGTGTAGGGCGCAAGTGTGCGGGTTTGGACCCCACAGGTGCCCTTCCCAAATCCCGAGTTTGAGCCCCCAGCCTGCACGCGGCAGGCCCTAGGGTGGGAGATGCCCTCCCAAATATGCGCTTTTTTTTTTTGCTCAAAACAGCCATTTTTTGCCCAAAACAGCCCAAACAGCTCCAAAACCCGTTCAAAACGGCCAAACGAAAGGAAACGGTGACACACACCTCACATGCAGCTTGACCTCCGTTCCTGTTTCGGATGTCCGCCTTTTCGCTTTACTATATTTTCCTCGGCTTAATTGGTGAACCAATATTGGAACGTATAAGCATGCTGTTATATTGGCCCCATCCCAGTCCCTTGGTGGCCACAGAGAGTATAATGGTGGCACTAACGTTGGCCATGGCCCTATCTCGACTCTTTTCTTGAGCTTGATTTTGTCCCAGTGCCGGCATAGTGCCAATTACACCATGTGATATGTTATATTGGCCGAATCCCAACTAATTGGTGGCCACACAAAGTACTTGGTGCTTTGTGGACTCGGCGTCCCGTCGTTAAGGTCGCTATGGGGTGCCGTACGGAACCTGCAATTGTACTTATGGCATATGTGTTGCAAAAGTTGCATTTTCCCCCAATTTCCCAAAAACATTTTATAATTACACGACCCACCGCGAACAAAATTACACGGCTTGTCGCAAAACAAAAAATACACGACTTGACGATTTTTTTGTACACAGGTTACATTTTTCACCCGAGCATGCGACAGCCTAGTGCGCAGTGGTTCGGGTCTAGGCGTCTTTTTGGGGGTGGAACCATAAAAAGTGGGGGCTTGTGGATGGCCTAGGCAACCTCGGAATCGGCTTTTGCGCGGCATAGCCCTGGATATGGTCTGTTCATGGTTTGGGGTGGGCTACGGCCAAGCGAAGATTCTAGGGCATTTTTGGAGCCTTTTCTTGCACATTTCGGGCAGTTATAGGGCACCAAAGGAGTCTTTGACACAAGGAAATTGAGGTGCACATACAGTGTCCCAACCGTTTTCCTTCATTTGGCCGTTTTGAACATGTCCTAGGGCTCCTTTCGGGCAAAAAATGCCTGTGTTTGGCGCAAAACTGCCCCGGGCTGCCACCAGTGAGTTTCTGGTTCAAAGCTTGGATTTGGCAAGGCCACCCCCTAGGCTCTAGGATGGCTAGAGTAGAGTAGACCCTGAAGCGTTGGAACGTAGTGATGGCCAAAACGGAAAGGAGGGGTGTTTTTGTTGTTGCTTGCTTGTGGCTGGGTTTTGGGGGGGGGGGTGATATACTCTCTCATGCCCTTGGCAAGTCCCCTTTGTAGAACTCACCTTGTTCGCAACAGTGGGAGCAACAAGCTGCAGTCGCACATTAAAGGGGCAGATGTCGTGTAGATGGTGGAATGTGGCATGGCAAGGCGGACAGTCAGCAAGCACCACTGGCAGAGACGAGAGAACATGGGCACCACATCTCACAAGAGTATGGTATGCCGGAGTGCTCCTACTTCTTAATGACAAGGAGGTCACCCTAGAATGGATGTTTTACACACGCCACAATGACGAAAGCAAGACCAAAAGTCCAAGTGTCTAGTCCTGTCAGACCCATGATTGATACTGGCAAGGCGGTGCACAATCCCATGTAGACATATGCAAGGCCTACACATGGTTGCGACTTGCCACTGTCCAAAGTCTTGTTTCATCTAGTGGACTGCGTCCAAGGAACCTCTCAAAACCGTCCTGGATCAGGGGTCAGTGCAGACAGCATGGGATTTATGCCACACAGTGTAAGTGGGCTCCCTCACACGAGGGGCCTCTGTCCCTCTATCTCGGCATGGTTTGCTCATTCTGTGGCAGCCTCTGCCTGGGCAAGTGTTGGAGGGTCATGTCATCATTGGCACACTAGGGAAAATCAATGTAGCTGTGAGTCAGGGCTCTTCGTGGCTGTGGCCAGGGGTGAGATTACCCCAAATGCAGAGTGCACACACGGTTGCCCTGTTCTGACATGCCCATGGGATGGCCAGATCATCCTGCAGTCGTGCGTATGCCGACACCGGCCTTTGGACTTGCGGCGCCCCTGGCGAACGGTCACACTGTACATAGTGCCCGCGGTGCACCATCTCCTTCGTGTCCACTCTTCATTCAGACCCTCGTCACGTCCTGTCGCTCTCCCCCCTGTGCCGCCCGCTCTGCTGCTTCAGGTACTGACTATGGAGTGGGTCAGAGGGGCCAAGTTCACCGATAAGCAGGCGGTCCATGGGCTTGGGCTTCGGTACCGCGACGTCACACAGACGCTTGTTGAGGTGTTTGCGGATCAAATCTTCGGGTCCGGGTTCGTGCACTGCGACCCCCACCCTGGCAACCTCCTGGTCTGCAAAGGGCCTGATGGCCGCCATCGGCTGTGTGTCCTGGACCACGGGCTTTACATTGAGGAGCCCTCTTCCTTCCGCCTCCAGTACTGTCAGCTCTGGGAAGCGATTTTCATGCTGGACACGGCGCGGCTAACGAAGATCTGCACCGATTGGGGCATCCATGACGCGGAGTTTTTTGCCTCGTTGCAGCTGTTCCGGCCCTTCAGGCAGGACAAGATCCAGCAGGTGGATGCACTCCTCCGCCCTTGAGCTGCCTGAGCTGCCCCCCACGGCCAACGTCCGCGACTGAGCCCCGAGCCCGTTTTTGCCTGCGCCCGCGCCGCCGCCTTTGCAGTGTGTCAGGGTGGGTTGGCGCTCTAAGGGGGGGCAAAGGGTCCCACAGCAGAACGTGGCGCATGGGAGATTTGTGGTGGTTGTCGGAAACTGTGGCACGCACCTGAAGCTGCAAAGACAGAGCCCTGTACCCCCCCCCCCCCCCCTCCTCGACGGGGAGGGTCGATCGTCGCCAGTATATACCATCGTACACGCGCTCTACTTAGAGGGGCAGCGGCAGCACGCCGGGCAGGCGCAGGGCGCCAATACATGATGGATACAGATTGTTGTTGAATTCAGCTATTTCGACTTATACAGCGTGCTTTGTAGGGAAGGTTTGTGGTCCACTCTGGTCGATGGGGGGGGGATCCTCTGGGGGAGGGTAAATCTGGGGTCAAAGCAATACATAGGGCGCCGGGCAAACGCCCCCCCCCCCCCCCCCCAGAGAGTGGTGCTGAGCATAGTCCAGCGGCAATTCACTGTCAGCACAAGCATTAGGCTGTGCATCAGCGGTGAGGGCGCAGTGCTCAGGCAGTCTTCGGTCCGTGTGGGGGTGGGGGGGTTTCGGGCTGCCCCGTACCCCATATGGCGACCGCCCCCGGTGGCAGGGCCCGCGGGCAGTGGAATGGGGCACACCCTGCCCCAGGTGGGGCGGGGGGGGGGGGGATGGGAGGGGTAAAGGCTGGTTGGGTACTGTGTAGTACAGCCGGTGTCTACCGCCACGTCTTTTACGTGACTTGTACGTCGGTCAAAGTCATTAGGCCAGCAGCAGGGGGTGGGTGACACCCACGGATACGACACGATGATAGTTTGGCCAAACTACCCCCTTTTTTCCACATCCCCCAAAAAGTACTGTTAATGGGCCATTACACATTTTGCACACATTTCCCCCCTTTTTTTCCTTTCAGCATGCACAACACAGCACATCATAGCACATCACAGCACATCACAGCAATTACACTACACTGCAGTGCATTTCACTGCACACTAATCCATGCTTTGCTCCTCAACCCTTCGTGCACTGGGGGCACGTGTGATGCCAGCAATTCCTTGTCCTTGTCCTCAGGGGTGGACAGATGCTACGTGATCTGGACCGCCCCATCGGAATTCCCTGTCATCGCAACTGTCATGACTGTTGTGCATTTTTCCATGCCCAGACGGCACTCAGATGAATTGTTGCCCATCCAGGTTTGGGATTTCATTTGCAATGGCCTTATTTGCAACCTTTCCATTGCGGACCTTCAAAAGCAATACTACTGAAAAGCTTCAATGGAATGCGTTGTGGGGCAAAACATTGCAATTCCTGTCCAGTGATGTATGTTTTGTAGACCTTGAGTTGCAGCAAACGGAAGATGGGAGTACGGCATTGCCACAGCCAATGCCTTCATCCAAAGTACAAGTAGAATACATACATGTCCCCACATTGAAGCTGAACCATATCCTGGTGTGGAACACACAGACCTACGTCCTCCGCCTGACGTGAAATTGGGTTTGTAGTAAAACTCCGTAAAAATTTTTTTTGAATTTTTTTTTCTTAGGTAACATTTTACTAGGTTGACTAGGTTTTACTAGGTATCGGGAACCTAGTAAAGAAAAAGTTTCCTTTATTACTAGGTTTCAGAACCTAGTAAAGAAAAAGTTTTTTTTCTTACTAGGTTTCAGAACCTAGTAAACCCCCCCCCCCCGTTTTACTAGGTTTCGGAACCTCCAAAAACAAAAGAACTAGGCTTTAGAACTTTCGGGCCACTTGTTGGCCACTTTTGATCTTGTCCCCCGCTCTAAGGGGCTTTTTCCACTGGCCTGGTGAGGGCCCTTTTTGACCCCTTTTTGGGGACCCCGGAGAATGCATGGTCCGTGGTGAAACTTAGTTTTATTGCGTGGCCCCTTCAGTTGGGGTTAGGGACTCGCAATCCACGCTTTGTTGCATGGCCCCTCTAGGGACTCTCAATCCACGCCGGGGGGGGGGGGGGGGGGTGGAAAAAAATGCGCGCATGGAAAAAATTGCGCACCCCCCCACCCTCCCGGGGCTGCCTGCGCAAAAAAAGGTGTCGCGCCATAATTGTAGCATTTGGAAAATTTTTTACCTAGGGCCAATTCTTGGTGCAGAAATGGAATTCTTTGCACCAAAATTCCCTTTGCACATGGCATGTACTGGATTGTTTGAACCCATTGATCATTTCAAATTTGTGCTTTTGGTACAGGTTATTTGTGAAGGTGCTTTTTTTTTTTTTTGCTTCTAGGGACCAATGTTGGTACGAGGATTGAATTCTCTGCATCAAATTAGTGAATGTGTTTACATTTCCCTTTGGCACATGGCATATAAACAAATTGTTTCAACCTATTGATGCATCAATTTCGATATGGCGCTTCGTCATTTGGATTAGAGGAGAGGTCAACTGTCAGTGTGTTTTTGCTTTGCATGCCAGACATGTCATCCTCTTCTCTTTCTTCTCCGCTGAACATTGCATGGGCAAACCACACTATGGGCGGGTGGAATTATATTTGTCGGGAGCGGCTATCGGTTTCGGCCGGTCCGGACATACAGCAATTTGTTGCTCATCGTCAGGGTCGGAAACACCGGGCACATACAGCCCCCCTGCTGAAGCCCAAACGCCAATTGGCTAGTTACACAGCTTTTCTCTGCGGTAGTAGTACAAGCGGTAGTAGTACAAGTACTCGTACCACCGACAGTAGCGGCAACAGGAGCAGCAGCAACAGCAGCAACAACGGCAACAGCAAGAAACCAGCCAAAAATAAGGCAGCAACTAAGAAGAACGCTAGAAGCAGCAGCAGTAGTAGCAAGAAGCCAGCGAAAAAGAAACTAGCCGCCGGCAAGGGTGGTGGGAAGGCCAAGAAGCAGTAGGTAGCGGCATAGCAACAAGCACACCAACTCGAAACGCGAAACGACCCGAAACGCGAAACGTCGCAACAGGCGAACCGAAATGACTACATCACAGAATTGGGTACCCTGTGACGTAGTGGGTCAGGCAAGTTGTTGCCTGAACCACGGGGTATGGGGAAAGAAGTAGTATTGGGGCTCTGCTACTTCTAAGCGAGGGAGTAACGCCCCTCCTCCTCAACCACAGTTGAAGGGTGAGACTTCCCTACCACGCTTTGCCCGTTGAGCCGGGGCCGTAGTCTTCACATTGATGGAGCAATGGTGTCAAAAGATCAACGTGCACTATTTTTGCCCTGTTTGGTAAAATTTTTGGTCATACGTGTAAGGAAAAAATTTGCGTACCCCCCCTCCCCCACTCTCCGGGGGTTGGCTGCGCAGAAAAAACTGTATGCCGTTCCCAGGAATTTTTTCCACCCCCCCCCCCCCCCCGATCCACGCTTTGTTACGTGGCCCATTGAGCTAGGGTTAGGGAGATATGTGTGGCATTGCACAACTGGAGAGTGCAATTTACTGCCACACTGGCATTCGGATTCAAGTCCAAATTTGTGACTACCTAGTAACCTAGTAAGAAATTTTACCGAGTAAAAAAAACTTTTTTAAACAATTTTTTCAAAAAAAATTTTATTCGGTTTAACTACATTTTACTAGGTTTTACTACGGCGCATACTGGGTTTTACCAAATGCCCTGTGAAATCCTGCTTGTTTTGCGATTCCTCCATATCAGTGAAGAAGATGCTGGACCATGTGGCAGAATATATAAAGAATGGGCACCAAATACCTTCTGTGGCTCACCAAGGAGAGCATGAGGCATGTGGACTCTGTGGGTCCACTACGGGGTAGTGCGAAACCAGAATTCTGGCCAAGTCTATCAATAGTACATGCAAGTTCAGCACACCAATGCAGTACAAAGCGGCGTTGAAAAAGCACCGCAATGTGCCGCGGCCTTGGCCCATGCCTTGATGCAAAAAGAGCCCCTTCACTTTGAATGTGAGGCACCATTTCGAGCAAAACCACCCTTCTGCCGACATTGGTTCATATGATCTCGGCGAAACGGGTGTGCTTTGCCACTACAGATCCAAAGTAGCGACGCATGAAAGGAATGGCCCCACGACTCACTGTCAAAAAGGCGGCACTGTTGACTGCTGTAGCCGCTGCTTCTGACACGAGTACTTCTGATGGAGGTGGTGACATGTATGGTGCAGTGCAACGCCATGATTAGTGCAACACCATGATTGTACCGATTCTGATTGCCACCTGCAAGCGCAAGATGAAGCCACGTCCGAGGAAGAGGACAACTATGAGCAGGTGTCTATGGACATTAGTGGTGAGGAATCCAGCAACACCACAACAAGTAGCTCGTCAAACAGCTCCTCCAGTAGTACATCCTCATCAGGAACACCCAGCTCATCATCCTCGGAGGAAGCAGACCGTTTTCTCTATTGATGGTCCTGGCAGAACGTGTTCTTGATTGATTGATGTTACGGAATGGAAGCATGGATTGAAATACCGAACCGTCAACACTTTCTGAAATTTGCGACATGCACATGTGCCATGCTCTGTGCGTGGGCTCGGCCATTGGGTCCCCCACAAATTCTGCTCAACGTGTCTCCCAAGTTGCCCCCATTGGTTTGCGAATTCTATCGAATTTGGGTGGTTTGCACAAGTCCTGGAGGTGCAAAATGGGAAAGAAGAAAAACTGTCCATTGTTTCAGGACCCCATTTCAAGAAATGGCAGCACACCAAAGACTACCCCCTTTTTTCCACAGTGCTGTGCATAGCTCATGGTCTCCCATTTTTGAGGGTTGCCCCCCCCCCCCCCGGCCAGCAGGGGGGCGGGGGGTGCCATAAAGGCTAAGCACATGTGCCAGTTGGTACCTCCTGGTTTGAGTAGTGGTTTTGCAGGAATAAATTGTTTACATTGCTTGTCCCAAGCCACGGGGGGAGAGTATTTTTGGAAGGTGAAAGTGGGCCTGTTGTCCCTCTGCTTACAAATGTTGCCTCTGCCAATTGGCATCCCCGTGACCGTGTAGTTTGGAGGTTGCTCACCACTGCCCATGAGGGAAATGTAACACAGGGCCAGGAGCTGGGGCAGGAATGCAGTTTCATGGGTGAAATATTCGTCCCACTGCTCAACACTGCAGCGCTCTGCTCCTGTGCCATCCACTCCCCGATCCGCGCTGACAGGCTTCACATTCGGACATTCCCAGACCGTGAAGTCGGGAGGGCGCAGCGTTCACCACAAATGATGCCAGGGAGTTCTGCATCACCAAGGTGGGGGGGTCCACCAAAGGCTGAAAGAGGATGCCGGTTGGTACTTCCGGGTGTACGCAGGTGTTCGCCTTTTGAGGAGGATGTCCTCCGGGCGTGGATGGGTGGTTGGGTGCCCACCCGTTGGGTTGGGGGTGGAGGGGGCGGGGTTAAAAAAATGCGGGAGGTAGGGAGCCTGCTGGGCCCCAACAGCCGGGGAAACCAGTTTTACCAGGTGAGAGTGGGACAGTTGTCCTGCTACTCGCAAGTGCTGCTTCTGTTCTGTTCTGGGGGGGGTGCGTATTGAGGAGGACACGTGGCTCCATGTCGCTCATGCTTCCCCCCTCTTTGCCAAGGCACAGTAGGTGTCCGGACCATAGTGATTTGCCCCTGAGGCGTCTCCTGTGCTGCACAACATGTACCACAGATCACCCGTCCCCTTGCACAGGTCGATGCGGCGGTGACCAACACGGAGGCCCTGGAGTTCCAGCTGGCGGCCAAGCAGCGGATCAAGGAGATGCTGTCGCAGCAGGAGCTCGTGCCACGGGAACTGATCTTCGTCGGCCGCGCTATGAACTTGATCCGATTCAATAACAAGATCACGGGTGCCCCGGTGAACCGGATTCGGGTGTTTGCGCTCGCTGCCGCTCGCGGGGCTCACACGCACCAGCGCTTCGTCGCGCGCCTTTGGTTCCGGTTGCAGCTGCTGATGGTCACGTGGTCCTACCGGCTGCTGGGGGCGTGGCACCGGACGCGAACGTTGCTGACTGGCAACATGGCCAACGCTGAGGATACGCTGGAGGAGCAGGAAAAACGCATGATTCGCCAGCAGCTGCACCTGCGGGATGAGCAGAAGCTGGGTTTTGCTTTCAAGGCGGAGCAACTGGGCTGAGTCCTGCGTGCACCCTTTTGGCTTCCGTGATTGCTTCCTTTGTGCCTGCACTTTGCTGAACTGTCGGTTGTCATGGTCCCCTGAAAGGTGCACCGGTGCTGCAGCCGTCAGCAGCTTCAAGGCACGAACTGTAAATATAATCTTTGTCGTATGGAAAGGGATGATGGGAGACAAGGTGCAGGGTGCACACGCGACACTATTGACCCACACCAAGTTGCGTTGCAGTCAGCATGTTTGCCTTACTTTGCAGACATCGCATTTTCTTTTTCTCGACTTCAAATGAGCAACACCTCCATTTTGGATATCACTGTGGCAGACTCATGGTGATGACGATCGAATTGCCCTGTGCATCAGGCGCGCACCGAGCATCTCCCCCCATTGTGTTCGGTGCACAGCGTGTTTGAGTGCACTGCGTTTTGAGTGCACTGCGTTTTCAATGCGCTGTGTTTTTGAAAGCGCCGTGTGTGTGCACTTGTTTGAAACGCGGATAAGCAGGGGTGTGTTGGACCAGGGTTGCACAGACCAAAGCGATGTTTGTCGTGGGATGGCATAACGGTTGCTAGGTCTTTTGTGTGACCTGCTTGTTGATCAAGGCCATTTGAGTGTGTGTTTCGGGGGAGGGGAGGGGGGTCGGGAGAAATGCCGTTTTGTGTTGCAATCCCGAGGCCCCTTTTTTGGACAAAAAAAGTGCTATCCTGTGGACACCAGTTGTCAAATTCAAAAATGTTGTTAGCAAAGCTGTGCTCAAGGCAACCAATTCGCATTGTGTAATTTTGCAATTGGATTTGCAAACGTTGCCCCCTCTAAATAGTCGTTTTTCTGTTGTTTTGGGTGGTTTCAGGCCCAGCCTGTGACATTCAGCCTGTGACTGGCCAAGAGGTGGGCACCAGCTTTGAAATCCTGTCGGACGACCTGCGTCCATCTGGGATCGATGCACTGGATTTTTTGCTGCTGCTCGATCTGTGCCCTTTAAGCTGAGCACCACGATGCGCTTCATGTGCATCAGTCCTGTCCTTTCAGCAGCCATTCCCAATTTCCTCCTTTCCAGATTTATGCAGTTCAACCTCGAAGTTGACTGCGGATTGGGGGGTCGGGGCCACCCAAGGGGGATAGTGCCGACCCCTTGGGCAGGCCTCCATGGCTGGCAAAACGTTGGCGAGCAATTGGCGAGTGGCGGTGTTTTGGCATTTGCGAGTAAATGGCCTGGTGTTCTCTTTGGCGAGAAATGGTGGACAAGCCAGGGCAAAAGCAGCAGAAGCCGGGGAAACCAGGAAAAGCTAGGAAAAACACTGGTAACATTTAAAAGCAAATGGGGATCCGTTGGCAACAACTCAGGGGAACATTGGGAAAGTGGAAAATTGGGGCTACACAGGTGGTTTATGTCCAGTTTAGGTCCAGGAACAGTGTCCCCCTGTGCCCCCCCCCTGCTCTTGCATCTATCCTCCCTTTTCTTTGTTGCTCCCCCAGTTGTCGCGCCGTTGCTGTACAGTCCAATGGTGGTTGACAGCATCTTCTTTGTCCAAGGCGAAGAAGTTGGGCCACAGTAGCAGCAGCAAGGAAATTAGAAAGCAAGTTGTAGCGGAGCTACAAGCAAATCAATTTGTCAGATTGACACCATTTGGGAGGGTTGAGCTTTCCCAGGAATGGTATCATTCCCACAGTCCGACCACCATAGAAGAGTTTGTACATTCTATTCCATCGGCCTCCCCCTCTTCAGTCGATTTTTTGCCTCTTCCATTGTCCTCAATGTTCCATCGTCTTCTGTCGCCTTCCCCAATCTTCTAAAACCCATGAATGGCAGGGCTCATCTCTCATCTCCTACAGGGGTCCTAATTTTTTTTCCTGGCCTCGGACTTGGAGTGGAGGGTCCCTTTGCCACATGCTCAACTTCCTGGGGCGACCGCTTCCCCACTTTCCACCCATTTCCTCCCATCAGGTTGGTCAAATCCCAATAACTATTTGTGCGATGCCTTTTCCTGGATTTTCCCTGGTCTTCCCTGGTCTGTCCCCAGCTTTTCCTGGTTTTGCCCTGGCTTTCCCTGGTTTCGCCTCTGTTTTTGCCTGGTTTTTCCTTTCTAGCTTGTCTGGTTTTGCCTTGGCGAGCCACGTTGTTTTGGCACTGGCAACCTTGGAGTGTGGGTGGGTGGGTTGGTGGGTCGTCACGTCAGCTCGGGCCCCAAAACGATATGGGACGTGTAGGGGCGTGGAAAGGCTGCAGAGCATGGTTTTGTACAAGTGCTGGGCGAGCATCCTCAGGTGACCGCACCCCTCCTGTACCAAACAAGTCGTGAGTGCATACAACTGCGTGGGACCTCAATTGACTGGTGAACTGTTTCATCGGAGTCTGCTGCACTGGAGTGCCTCCTGTCAAAAGGTACTTGCACCGAACCGTAGTGGGAGGGGCCTGCAACAGTCTTGTTGGGCAGAAGGGCACGTTAGCCTCGGTCACCACACATGTCCAAACGCGTGCACTGGGGGGACCCCCAGCAGAAGGGGAGGGGAAGTCCCAATCGACGGGTGTACAGAGGGATTTGAATGGCATGGCAAATACTGGAAATCCTTGCAACCCAAGGAGAGAGGCAAGGGGCACACCCATCGGCCTCATCCTCCATAGTGTCTACTTTCGCACCCATCTGAGCAACTTGGGTACGTACAGAGGTCCATATCCCCAACTGGAAAGGGGCCAGTCCATATCCCCAACCGGAAAGGGGCTATGCAAAAGGCGTGGATTAGGGCTCCATATCAAAAAATGGCCCAAAAAGATGCCTGACACCCGCCCCGCACGCTGATGCCCCCCCTATACTGCTTGGAATACCCTCATAAGGAGAAGGAGAAGGAGCCTCCGCCATCCCTGACATCATCTCAGCATGGCATAAAAGATATAATATGTAATAATAAGCATAAGTGCTGGTGTTCTGGTGTCGCCGTTCCAGCCGCTAGATATGTCTGGAACGTCGTGCAGTTGATTGGTGCTGGTGCTAGACTTTCTGGGTCAGGCTGCAGCAGTTGCTATCATTTCTTTCAGGAACAAAGAGCAAGTGAGAGTTGCAGCAAAAAGTGTGTGGGGGGGGGGGCTATTCTTTCGTGGGAAATAAACGGGTAACGCAATTATGTTTTAATGCCTTTTGTAGGAGGAAGATGTGTTTCTTACCAACTCCCATTCCCCTTTTTGACACACGAGACCAAAGAAACGCCAATGATAAGCGCTGTATTGCTGCATCCAGGTCTTATTCCGGACCTTGTGCTCAACATGGTAAGCATTTCCCACCGCCATAGTCCATTGGCCTATGTAGTTTACACCAACGCATGTCTGGGATCTGGGACGCACCACAACTGTAGGGTCAGCAAAAAAACATACATCATGCATGAGCTTGGTCATCCTGGCAGAAACAAACCTGGACAGCATGGTTTGGTAGAGCAACCACAACATCCCGACTGGGACGTCACCCCGGTCCCCAGTCAGAACAAGTGAACATGGCAACCTCAGAAGCCAGAGGACTTCGGGCTCAGATCATCATATGCGTCATAGCTTTTGACCCCCCCAAAAACTTGGCCCTTCGTCGGATGTGTACCCCACCCAAAATCGACACTTCGACTCCTTGTGTTGTCAGAAGCACTCCGCAATCACAGCTTGTGGTGAGTGCCAGGAGCATTATTGTGATGAATGTACGATGCCCACACTTGTGGGGAACAATTTTTTGTCAGCCAATACATGAGTAATACACATAGATGTTGAAATTCTCCAATTTGCCTTATGCAGGTGCTTTGTAGGGAAGGGTTGCGGTCCACTCTGGTCGACTCGGGGGGCTCCGGGGTTAAAATCGGGATAGTTAATACAACAGTAGCGCGCTGGGCGCGCGCTGGGCAAACACCTCCCCATAGCATCCACTGTGAAAAGCCATGCATTTCTCAGTTAACCCCAATGTGTTAGTCAACCATGGGGACCATATTGGCAGCTGCTGCGAGATTGAAATAGGATTGGGGCTCTAGGGTTAGAGCTGAGCAGATGTCCCGGCCATGGGTGGCGTGGCCGTGCCCCCTCAAAGCTGGACAGGGACCTTGGAAGAGGGTCTCTACCTACAGTGTCGGTGTGTGCATGTGTGTCTGGAGTGCTTGCTGCGCCAGGGATCTGACCAACACAGCGCACGTGTGTGCATCGCGCACATGCACGTACATGTGGACATTCACTGGAGAAAAATAATTCAATGGTATCCACCTGCAGACTGTGCCGTACGGGATCTTGACGCTCTTGGCAGCAAAAAGTGTGGCGTTTGTGTCTGGCAACCTCGGAGGTCGTTCACCAGGTAATGTACGGTCGGCATTCACGCAGGAGAAATTGCTGGCGCCACAACTTGTGTTTCCATGGATGCGGCTGCAGACTCCGAAAGTCGAGGAGGAGGTTCACATCGGTACCCATGGGTGTGGATGGGGACTTCAACCTCAGAGCTCAGGGAGTTGGTCCATAAAGCGGGGCCTTGATGCCTGCGGGCACACAGGCCTGACTCAATCCAGTCGTTGATACCTGAATATGGCCAAAGCGATGCCTGTTCCAGTGGACAACATTCGACATCAGGCGGTCCTTTGGGCCTTCTGGACTGGTCAGACGGGAATGTGCTCAATACCCGGCCACCGTCCCTCGACTTAGATCACAAATGTCTGTGGTACAGTTGATGCAGAAAGTGCCACTTCTGATGCACATTACGCCGGACGATGTTTGTACACGCTCCTCTGAGGATTTGGATGCCTACATCCAGTTGCTGGACGCAGCAGTGGACGCTGGGGTCGATGTCATACAGCTTCGCGACAAGGAGGTGTGTGTGCAGCGCCACAGCGACAGGGAGCAGGTCCCCCGCGTGCATTAAGAGCGAGTTGCTTCCATGGTCAGTTAACCCCCTGACGCAACAGTGATCTGGATCCCATGGTTAGAGGGAAACTTGCTGCGCAAAGCGTGCGGGCCTCACCTGGGGCATCTTTGCGGCATTTTTGTATCCCATGGCATGTTGCCATGTTGCTGTGTTGATGGAAGGGAACAACAATCTGCTGCCTTTTATTTCACAGTTGGTGTATCTTGTATTGCAGACCGCTCATGTTTTGTCCAAACACAGCTCGAGGCTATGGATATATGCGCGTTGTTGAATTGAAGTCTCACCATGTTTTGCCTACCATCCGGGATGGTATGCATGTATTCATGTGGGGGTAGTTTATATGGTTAAAAGCCCCGCGCGCAGGGCGTGCAGGGTGCGCGTGGGGCAAAGAATGCCTCTTATACTCCTCAATATGACGGATCCCAGGTTTGCTTGGTCGGGCCATGTACAGGGCTGGTGGCAGTCAGGTTGGGTGTCCGAACTCCGGGAGGTGCAGACCGAGTACTCTGTTGGGCCAGCCCATCCTCATGCCCTCGTTTGTGTCCGTGTGCCCCCGGTTGTGCAGGCAAGTGCATCGGCTCGATCGCAAGTTGCCGCACGTCTGCACACAATGCTTGGGAGCAAAGTGCCGGTGCTGATCAACGGAGACGTACAGGTGCCCGGTGCCCCATGTCTAGCAGATCCAAAAACAGTGGGCTTGAGGGGCTCGTGGAGCGAATGAGGTGGGGGGATCGGGTGCCATTTAATGCACCTCTTCAGCCTGTGACGGCCTAGCCCGGGGGAGGTGGGAAAAAGGTGTACGGGCGTGCTGGGGGTGGGTGGGGGGGGGGGGGGTTCGAGCCCCTTACCCCGGGAGGGGGGGGGGAAGGGGCTCCCGTGACCGAGCCCTTATAAAGTTTAAATCTGAGCACCAGTGGTGGCCCAAATGAAAAAGATTTGAAAAACCAATTCCCGCATGATATATACCTCAAAATGAGCAGCATGTCATGGCAATCATTTTGAGGTATATATGTTGGGGTACCCCGGATCACCCCACCCCCTGCCCCCCTCCACAGCTCCCGTCAGGGGAGCCATCCCCCCCCCCCCCCCCGGGCTGCAACAAAACTGGGCCTGCACCCCCCCCCCCTCCCTCCACTCAAACCTTTTTCCGCCACACCTGGTGAGAGGGCACGGTGGGAGGTGCAATGGGCATGCACACACCCACACACGTAGCAACGGCACAAGTAGCAGTGGCGGGAATGAAGGTGGGCCAATGGCAGACATGCTGTGATGGTACACACAAATAGAAGCGAAAGGGGTCGGTACACACACACACACACACACGTGGGTGACGGGGCACCAACACTCATGAACTCATGGTTCCGTTGCACAGCAGTAGGACATAGTTGTTGAACCTTGCAGTTTGAGCATGTGTCAATCGATTTGGGCGTCTCACACAAAGCGTGTGATGAGATCCAGCGTCATGGGCTGCCACCCGAATGGGTCACTGCCCTGGTGCGCACATTGGCCAAGGAGCTGGGGTCAGTGGCGGTTGAAACGTGGCGTCCTATAGCCCTCTAGCAGAACCGCCTCAAATGGCTGACCGGTATCCTCCCGTTGCAAAGGCCGTACTATGTATGATCATATTGCGTCAGTTCAGCAGCGTTGGGACATGGGTCCAGGCGAGGCCTGGGCGTGGTGGGTGGCGGCCGATTATAGCAAGGCTCAAGACTCGTTGAGCCATCCCATGATAGCAACACTCTTTCGATTCATTCGCATCCTGGACCCGTGGATCCGGGTGTTGTGTCAAATATTGTGGGGTCGAGTCCTCTTTTCGGGGGGTGAATCGGTCCGAGAGGAGGAACTCCTCCCCTCTTCTGGAATTCGTTGCGGAGACCCACTGTCTCCAATAGTTATGTCGTTGTTGACCTCTCTAGTGGTCTTTGTGTTGCGCCGGCATGGCCCAGAGACCTGGCTTTATTCCGATGATGCCCTCCTCCGATTGTCTTGTTTTTCTGAGGGATACATGTGTACGGGCACAATAGGATGGTGTATAATGAAGAGGCGGACGCCTTGGCAAAGGCATGGGCGGCGATGTCCAAGGTGCATAGGCTGAGACGTGTCAGGGATAGGCCAATCCACAGGCCACCGGACGAAAACAAACTAGCGGTCGAGAGGCAGGCAGCAGTGCAGTTGCCGGACGACAGCACAGGCAGCGACAGGCCAACACACATGCGGCACAAGCGGAGAGAGATGCGCAATGCGCCCTTTGATATACCGGACCTTGAGCCGGATTAAGTGCCAGGCAGACTACCGAGGACACTGTACACTGACCAACCAACCTACCTCAGTCTGCATGCAGGGCCTGGGCAGGGAGAGAAATCAATGGCATCAAGAGGTGCCAGGACAATGCCCAGAGAACTGCCGAAGGCATGAACTGATTGCATGAAAAACCACCCCCGCGGCGGGGCAATTGGCACACACACACACACCTACATTGGCACACACACACCTACAGTAAGTTTTACATGAAACAGGAAGCCCATGAGAGACATTATCATTCACCCTTTGCAAGAACATTGAAGATCATGCAAAAAAAATTGCTTCCCATAATGGGAACGGGCCCCACAAATGACTGTTCACATGTGGTAGTCTTGTAGCATCTTCCAAGGGTCAAAACCTCAAGGTTCCCCAGAAATTGGAGTTTAAGCTGTGGTGAATAAAGTGTCTCTCTTTGTCTCCTTTAGTCTCTTTTGTGTTTTTGGCTGTACTCGGAGGATCCCATTGGGACATGTGCTGAGGACACTATTCTATGCTGGTGACTGTGTTTTGGTGCACAAGGGGTGTGTAGGGCTGGTCTTCATCAAAGTAAAAGGTGCGAGCAATGGCTGGTCATGTTTTTGTGGTCAAAATGTATGGAGTAGACATTATTTGAATTGCCTTGGCCCCATCCCCAGGGTGCATTTATTGTCAAAGTATGCTAGGCAACCCCACCATGTAGTTGGTTTGGTGCCATGTGCATCACAGGCATCACCTCGAGTTCTCTCTCTGTGTACTATTGTCCGGGGCCTGAAGGTATTGTTGTGACAGTGCCCCTGACAGGCCAGCAGAATCTGTTGAGGAAATGGATGCTTCGGCATTTTGCCACCCAGACCCCACATGTGGTTGGCACAGGGCTTTTTACATCGAAGCGACTGTTGTGGACTGTTGTGAGACCGCCCACGGGCGTTCAGGCCCAGGGTCAGTGCCCAAATCATGGAGGCCATGGGACTTTGCAGCAAAACGGCCTTAGAAAGCCCCAGACTCCTTGCGTTTTTGCATTTGCAGGCGGCAATATGGGCAAACGTGGAGGGTGTCCACTTGCCTGAAGCAGAGACGCTCGCAGAACCTGCTCAACAACGGCTGCTTCAATTGTTCCTGCAAGGGAATGTTGCGAAGCGCGCCTGCACAGAAGATACCCGCCTCATTGGCCGTGCTGTGCACAGCATCCAATCCGCTCGGCTGTATTGGTCCACTGTCCATTATCTGCAGGTCCCACAGCACATTCTTGGCTTGCACCCTGTGAGCAGCCATCTAAATGCTTGTCTGCAACTGTCAAGGCCAGTGGGGTGGCACTGCCCCGAAGCGCGTGCGTGTGCAGGGCATGGGGGAGTATGCAGGTACTTAAGCCACACAGCGACAGGGTGCGGGCTGTTGGGAGCAGATTGTGTGCGTTCCTGAGTGTTGGGCCTGGGGTGTGAGTGAGGCGGTAGAATCCACATGTATGGAGTCACACAATATGTGCCAGCTGTCCCTCCTGCTGCATGAGGTAGGCACACGAAGAAAACTCTTGCTTAATTCATAGGCCTGCATGGCAGTGTGAAGCATCGGATTCCCAGCAGTTTTTCCTTCGTCCCCTTGCCCTTCCGGGGTGGCAACATCAACGAAGAAGACAGCAACTGCCCACATTGCCCAACGAAGGCGTCCCGATTTCCTCGGATTCCTGCAAGCCATGCAAAAGAGGACGCACAGTTCAGCTCCTGATGCGTCCTGTTTGGATTCCATCAGAGGGAATGCACTGCTGTCCTCCTGCGAGCCGGAACGGACGGTTCCAGGGATAAACTGTCACTCTACGCGGTGCCCAGGCAATGTCACCCTACCTCACCTCACCTCCTGCTAGTCATGCACATGTATAGTGAGGCCCCATCCATTGCCAGGGCGACGGAGCCACACCGTCGTTCTTGGCGCTCAACTTCAGGTTGGCACAATGTACCCCTCGCTATCGCACCCCGAAAAAACGGAGGTCGAAGGCCTTCAGCTGATGGAGGAGGTGCGGCAATCTTGTGCACAAGCCGCTCCACAACGGCCCGGCACAGCGGTGTGCCACACGCGGCTGCCTTTATTGATCGGCGTTGGTGGAATCGACGCAACAAATGCCGGGCCAGTCATCGCTGCGGGCGCTGATGGGGTCGCTGTGATCAGGTGCCATCCCCCAAGCTTTTTGCGGCAACGCCACTGTGTCGCCGGAGCCCCTTCTGTGTGCTTTACGACGGGTGGTTGGGGACCCGTGAACCCCGTCCGGTACGAACTGACACGAGCGATTACGAGAATGCAGGGGAGGCCGTGTGAAGGCAGGCGCGGCCGCAGCAAAGTGGCGGGGTCACACCTGACTTCTGCCCGCCCACCCCCTTCCGGGCGTCCAGGCTTTTCCCCCCGTTGGTGTTGAAAGGAAGGGTGCATTTTTTGGGGGTGGAGGGGAGTCGTTCGCCCCCACGGGGTAACCCCGGCCTCCTAAGAGTTCCTTTACCCTTCCCTGACGCCTGGACCCGTTCCTAAGGGCTGGCGCGTTACTTTTACGGTACCCCACATACGCTCCTTACTGGGGGGCTCATCGCCGATGCTTTCTGTGTTCAACGGGCGACCTCCAGTCCCCGCCCCCGCCCACCCCCCGCCCGCCCTGTCACTGTCGAGTGTGAAGGCTCCGTCCGCTCTGCTTGTCTGCCAGTTAGACGTGTCACGCATGACGTCACAGAGCTGCTTGTTGTTGCACCGTGTGTACAGCCCGTCAGACAATTGTGGACCCCCCTCCCCTCGGCGGGTTTGGCCTCAATTTTCGTTCTCGCAAGGGGCCTCCCCCCGTGGACCCCCTCCCCTACACCCCCTTTCCCCTCCCCCCTCCCCTCCAGGTCTGAAAACCCAGGGTTTGGGAACGTTTTTCACCGGACAAAATTTTCTCTTCGCCTTTGGCGCAGGTCTGCGGCACAGAGGTCTACGCCGCACAGGTTATCTTTAGTTTGATGGGGCAGAGCGCCCCAGGTGCCGTCGGGACGCCCCGCCCCCCCCAGGTCACTAAGCCATGCCTGCGCAGCACGGCTGTGTGGCTGTGAGCCATGCATTTTTCAGCATTCAACTCCCGCCGTCGCGACCTTCTGCGAGGCCGATGCCGCACTGCCACGACACTCGTTTTTTCACATGCAGAAGGCCCGCGTGCCCATGTTGGGCTATGGTACAGTCTCTGGAGCATGCCGTGAAATCCTGCAGCTGTGAGCCTGTGTCCTGCCGTGGCCCGTAGTGCAGGGACATTCTTCAGGAATACTGATGTTTTAGGTCGATATCTGGTGCCAGATCACCGAGCGAAGCTGCAGAAGTTGCGAGAGCAATCAAGCGGTCCATGAGGGCAGCGTTTACAGCGAGAACGGCCTTGCAGATGAGTGAGGGAGCAGGATGCAGGTGAAGCGCCATTGCCAGTGACCGGTCTTTCAGTTGGTGGAGCACAGTGTTCGGGTGCTTTGCGACGTTTGCTGCGGCTGCCAATCTCCTCATCATCAAGCCCGTCCCACAGGCGGACGAACTTGTTGGCGACGACATGCTCCATGCGATTTCCCCTCCGTGACTTTGCTGGGCCTGCTGCATCCAGCCATCCGCAAACACACAGCAGCCCACAACTTCCCACCTCCATCCCCGGCGCATCCTGTGGGCTCTGGGCCCAATAGAGGAAGGGTGCTGGGTCCCGCCCTGGGGACTGTCAGCACCTCGGTCTGATGCGACATTGTGGTGCGTTAGCCCAGTTCTGTCGGGCAGGCGGCAGCCCAGTACGTCGGTTTCAGGACGCGGGAAGGACTCTTGCCCCAATCAGGCAGACCGCGACGCTGCTCTGCAAATCAATCGTGCGTCCTTCCTGTGGAGTGACCCTGTCCTATGCACTCACTCGTCCTTCTGATCTTATTCCTGTTGAAGCAATGCCATCCTGGAAGCACGAGCAACCAGCAGCATTGGGTTGTTGCAGGGATTTGACCTCAGCCGAGACGGCGTGTTGAGGTGAATTAGATTGGAGACAGTGTTCGGGATACAGCTACGCTGCAGGCGGTGCCCAGGAGGGTGCGTCCAGGGAAAGAGGTGGTGCTTTGAAATGGCCCACTATTGATACCCCGACATGTGACGAATGGAGCGCTTTCCGAATGCAGGTGCCCCCTCGTCCTTCTGCAAATGGCACGCCCAACTGTGAAAGTCTGCCCGCCCCAGCATGGCAACATCCGCCAGACAGGGCCCCACCGTGAGAGCCATCGCCGCTCCCCCATCCCCCGCTAAAGACGCCGACGACCCTCGTCCCCAGGCCCGCCGCAACCCGCCGCCGCGGACCCATGGCCAGTCAGAGCGCCAGTGGCAGCGCGTGGTGCGTGGTGTGCTCGTGGGGAATGAGATGCGTGTGGAGGAGGATGGGCAGGGTACGGGCGTACACATGAAGTTGTGTGGGTTGCGGCACAAGACGAGTCTGGCGGAATCGTGCAGGCGGTGCAAGGCCCCAGTGCTGCAGATTTCAGCCTTGGAATGTACGCCCATGGGCCCGGGCTCAAGCGGTGTCTGTGTGTATTCAGGTCCTATGAGCTGTATGCGCACGGAGGACATGCGACCGAGGGAGCAGGCGAAGCCCGCTGGCCTCAGCCCCGGGCCCGCCCCCTTGGCGGGCAAAGCGCACGGGAGGAACCATCTGGCGGTGAATAAGTCTGCGTCAGTGGACACCCTCCCGTGCCCCCGCACGCAATCGGTGCTAGTGGGACAGGAGCCCCCACAGGGGATGGGGATACAGCAGTCCCCTGACGCGCCCTGAGCACAGACGGGGGGTACCACACGACGTGACATCCATAGCATCGGTCCGGGGGGCCCAAGGAGAGCAGTCTGCTGAAGATGTGTTACATGGACAAAAGTGCGGTGATCGGGTACCTGCTTGGAGGCGACTGTTCTGGGCACCAGCTGCCGAGCCTGGATCCACTGGGCATTGGTTCTGAGTGCATTCTGGGTGGGAGCCGTAGGAGATGCGACGGCGAGGTCGTGATGGGACCTGCGGAACTGCTGAGTTTCACTAATGCTGTGCCATTCTTGGGCTTCCGAATGCTGAGCTGGTGCGTAACTGTTCCCAGGTGTTCCCAGCTGTTCCCAGGATCCGCCCCGTTTGTATGACGGGCGTCACAATGTTGGTCACGGCGTTTCTGGGAAGCAACCTAAGTGATACAACGCAATTTGAGCTGGTCAGCTCAAATGCAGGGGGTCATGGAATGGAGGCAATGGTGAGAAGGAATGGATGATGGACCGGGGCAGGACCCAGCACAGTCAACAACTGCCATGGTGTTGAGCAGTGGCCTGGAGCACTGCAACCGCCCCCGGTGTGCAGACATTGTCCAAACAATGCTTTCGAGGAAGTTATCACTGGCTTCTCAACATGAAATTGCAATCCATTGTTGGTTCTAGGGCGAGACAGAGGCAAAGCAGCAGCTACATGCAGACGTTTCAAAAGTTCCTCTGTGACTCCTCAGAATGATCGATATGGGAGGCTGAACACGGTCCAAGGCCTCTGCTTTCAGCCCAAATTTCAGGGTTTTGAAAGCTTCAGTGTTTCAGTGCGTTCGTGCAGACGTCTCAGAAGATACCATTGGGACCCTTCAAAATCATGACACAGAGACAAAATTAATGTGCATGGTGGTAGTCTGGGCGATAGGCAGAGAGATGGAGAGTGAGGAAACATCCACAAACCAATTCTGCACCTCATAGCAGCAGCCCAGCACAACCTCCTGCATGCACAACCAATGCGTGTACGAAACAATCACTATAATCGGCCACAGCGCGGCCTTCATTCATGTTGTTTACACTCCAGTTTTGCATCAATGAGGCAGTGCTTCCGCAGGCATTTTGACGCCCATTACGGTTGTTGTGCTGCTAAGCCATATTTTGGCACCCCTCTGTCCTGAGTGGCTTCCCTGGGTCTACAAATAATGATCACCCCAATTTCGCTTAGCTCGGTCCAACATAAAAACTGTCTGTCGCTGTTCCTCTCAGGGAGCGCCTGACGTGGTGCACAGGCGGTGTGGAAAGTACAGCGCGGTGGACGCCAGGCAGCCATGGGCCCCAACGGTCTGGGCAGTGCAACCTTGAAGCTCTTGTTCAGTGTACTATTCACTACCAGAGCCAACGGGGGTTCCAAATGGAGTGTCCCATGTTTCTCATCTTCGAGAACGCTGAGTGAGTCCTCTCTGCTTTGGAGTGTTTTGCCGGTTGTGCCTGTTGGTGGGGAGCGTCTCACGCTTGAGGGAAACGGGGTGAGTTCCCGGTGAAATAGTCTCAGAAGGCTCGCATGGTGCGCGCGCGGTGCAGGTATCCCTCTCCCCCGGCTGCCGCAGACGTGTTGGCCACGTGCAGTCTGCACAACGTCGGAAAGCCCTCCTCGGGGTTGCACCTGCCATAGCGCCTCGGGGCTACTTCAGTGCGTGTTGCGTCGCGGTCAGTCGTGTTCCGTTGCGTCACCGGTGCAGTGCAGTCTGCGATGTGGTCCGGCATGGCGCGGTGCCCTGCGGCGCGGTGCGGTGGCCTTCGGTGTTGTTGTGTGTGCGGTTTCAAGCCCTGCGCACTCCGCCCCCGTCCCGTCGTCCTCAGAAAGGCTTCAGGCCTGGATGGTGCTCCCGCCGCTCCGGCGGCTCCTCGGCCCTTGCCGTCGGTACATCGCGCCGGTGGCCGCGGGGTGGGGCCTCCTCATGATGGCCACCATCTTCGCCATCGCCGCCGTCGCCAGCCCCGACTGCCGCTGCAATTGGCTGGAGGACTGGCACACGTTCCCGCTCCTCAGCGAGGCCGCCATGTACCCGCCCCAGCGCCTGTGGTTCATGGCCATGGTCCCCCCCACCGCCGTCCTCATCTACATCACCGGAGCCCTGTTCGTGGACGCCGTGCGCCGGCAGATGCCCGACGAACGCATCGTGATCCGCCTGCTGCACTGGACCCTGGGCATCGCCTGCTTCCACCTCTTCTGGCTCGGCGTCCTCGACATGAAGCGCTTCTTCATGCCCCACGTGGTCGTCGCCTACACGTACTTCCTCGTCGCCGAGGGCCACTTCATCCTCCAGACCTACGCCCTCGTGCGCCTGTTCGCGCGCGCGGACCCCGCGCTCGTCACCCCCCGGCACTGGTACCCCGTGTACATGAACTTCTGTGGCTTCTTCTGCGGGGGGCTGTTCTGGTACTTCTACAGCATCGAGATCCCGGAGCGGGCGCAGGTGGAGACGCTCACGATCGCGTTCCAGATGTTGTCGGTCGGATTCCTGGGGCCCATCATCAATCAGGACCTGGTGCCCAGGAAGAAGGAGGCGTAGCCGCCGCTGCTCGGGAGCCGTGAAGACAAGCCCGCGACCGTCCGCGACGCCGCTGCGGACGTGCTGCGCGTCGGGGCACACCCCCGCCACCGTGTGTGTGTGGCAAGCCATTACGTCAATGCAAACCGCCCCCTGAGACCTTCCACCGCCGGCAGAGGAGTGGACGCCCTTGGGGGGTAGTAGCTGCAATCGTTTGCAGTGGGACAGATGTTCCACTCTCACCCACAAAACTGCATGCCCCGCTCCCCTCTTTCACCCCCGCCCCTCCGGCCCCCACTCCCTCCCACACATGACCTCGACCTACAAGCAGGTCATGCAAACGGCATGGCACTTCAGAGTGGGCCAGCGGGGGCCAGTGGTCGCACACACACATACAGAAGCAGTCTCATTTTTGACACGGATACACGCCTGACCAGATCGAGTCCCAGAGCGCAAAGGGGAGCAGTAGCAAACAGCCGGCGGGAGAGGGAGAGGGCAGGGGGCGAGCAGACACGGGGATGGCGCTGGTGAAGAGCTCAGCAGGATTCTGATTGGACAGTGGGTGGCGAAGGCCCTTGGGGGCCGGTGCGGCTGGAACTGGATGCGAACATTGCAGCATTACCCCAAATCAATGCGATTGGACGTCAGGGGACCGTCAGACGCGGGAGGGGTTACCCTCCGTGCCCGTCGAGACTCAGCATCCCCTACGGACCTGTCTGTCCCGCTTTGACGGAAGGGTATCTATGGTCGTCCATGGCTTCCAACCAGGGGTGGAGGGGCAGAGGGGGGAGGCTGAAGGTAATCACTCCAGCAGGGGTCATCCCCCGTTGCAGCAACGAATCGCGACATCTGCTGCACGTCTGTCTCTGTGCCGCCCTACAACACCCTCATCGGGCACCCCACGCAGCAAGATCCACAAATCAAAAACAGAGGAGCACCCGTCTCCAGTGCTCTTGCACAGAAATGCGCACGGTGTCACAAGTGGACGAAGTGACTTGACATATATTGCAGCCTCGTGCAGGCGCTGAGAGTAGGGGGGGGGCGATTTCGTAAGGGGACAATTTCCTGGGGAAATTTTCTTTTTTTTCAGTTTGGTGCGGAAATTTCGGAATGAAAAGTTTAGTGCAGGTCTGAACCTTGAACCTGAAGAAGGGCGGTCGGGGGGGGTCCTAGCGGACAGTGGTGATGGGTGCAGCGTAGGTCCGACCTAAGTGGACCCATGCCCCAAATGGGGCACCTCGCCCTTCCCATTGTCTACGTGCACCTGCTTACGATACTCTCTGTTGGGTCAGCTTTAACCGCCGCGGGGAGGGTGGGTGGTTGGGTGTGGGGTTTGGTGGACGTCTGCTTGCCCTGCAGCAGAAAGGGGGTGGGGCGTCTCCAGTCACACCATGTCCGCATTATTGTGGCTGGACTCCCCCTCCGTGACGGGAGGGGGGTTTGGCATAGTTGTGGGGGCTTTCTTGTGCTACACTTGCGCACCCAGGGTTAGTATGGCTCCCAGGGCGCAGGGGCGTGAGGTTATATATCGGAGGCCGTGCTGCCACCCTGACCCCTGACCTGTACGCACCCATACGAAGCCTTTTGGAGATGCAGCGTCCAGTGGAGGGTGTTTTCCTGGGCGAGGAAGGATGCACTGCTAAGGTGATGAACAAATGAAACCACTAACTGGTTCCAAAGATGTCTGGTCTGTTTGCGGCTTCCCAGCGGTCTCACTGGGATACAGAACATGGAGATGGCAACCGAACATTTGCGAGTGATTGGCTGATCTTCGCTCCTAATTTAATTGCACACTGTTGCTTTGTGCCACAGACAGAAAGGGCCGCTGCATCGCAGGCTCGTGCGCCTCGATGCACAGTTCCGTTGCTATACTGCCGGCCTCTGTGCCCCAGTGCACAGGGTCATCCTTGAACTGCTGGCCCTGGTGCAGGGTGCTGGTGGGCAAGGGCACCCTTCTGTGTGTTTGTGTGTGTGTATGTGTGTGTGCATGTGTCCAAGGCTGCACATTGCCATCTCTATCAGCAGACCGAAAGACGTCTAGGGCTGTTCTGCGCCCCCTGAGGCGTTTTCTTGCACCGCCTTTCTGGCTTTCTTCTGGTTTCGCGGTTCCCAATGTGTGTGTGTGTGTGTGTGTGTGTGTGTGTGTGTGTGTGTGTGTGTGTGTGTGTGTGTGTGTGTGTGTGTGTGTGTGTGTGCCACCAGGCGGCCGATGTACCAGGCCCGAAGGTATTGATCAACGGCCACCTGGCACTAATTCCTCTCCTAATCCCCTTCCAAGATGGGACAGAGGCCCGACCAAATGACCCCCTGCCCCTCCAAGGCAATAAGGTGAGGGATCGCCTGCTGAAGGACATTGCTACAATGGCGTCCCACATATCCGCTACCCTCCCGCCCCTGCATTGCCTCCCGCCCCCTCCCCTGTGGCCCGAAACCGGAACCACGCTCCACTAACTCTCCATTTACGCTGCACGTATCACAAAGCACTTCTACGTGCGAATTGTGGACAAGGGGGTGGGAGTCCTCTGGGCGTTCTGCCGCCACTGGGTTTGGGGAGTGCTGGACTTCAGGGGCACGTCCAACTCCTGGTGTGCCGCTCCGCTCTGTCACCATGCAATGCTGCCACATAGTAATGCTTACCGACAGTGGCGACCCTGTGTGTGTGTGTGTGTGTGTGTGAGCCAGCGGTTGCGCTGGACTCCTGTCCTGTTGCTTTCCTCTTGTACCTGTTTGAATGACAACCCCCCCCCCCCCGCCCGGGATTAGCGCGCGAAGCATCTACAGGGTTCCATGGGCATGAAAGGACGGCTGCGACGTCCAGTGTCATTCTCTTCCCCTCCCAGGTCAATGATACACGAACAGGGTGCTAGATACTTTGCTTGTGACTCCTCACGGATGATTCCGAACGTTCCCGTGTCCTGTTTCCCGTATCACTGCAGAAAGGTGCCTAGCCTTATGACTTCATGACAGCTTCAATGCTTTGCCCTGCTTTGTGCTGTTTTGATTGCTCACTGGCCTGACGAGGTGTTCTAGGTGCCATCCGATCCGCAATGCTCGTGCTAAGCAACAGTGGTCTTATCGTTTGGTTCCTGCACAAGTGTGTGTGTGTGTGTGTGTGTTTCTGAGCGTCTATTTTTTTCGAAAGGCGCCTAGTGCGGTCAAACAATGCCTCTGCTTTTGTGACTGTGCCTGACGAGAATCAGTGCAAGCCGGCCTCCTTGATTGCTGCCTGCTGTCTTGGCTGTTGCCCGTTTGTTATGTCAATCGTGTGTGTGTGTGTGTGTGCGTGTGTGCGTGTGTGCGTGCGTGCCGAAATTTGGCTATTTTGGGCCCCCGAATCACACGAAGTTGAACACTGTACCCGCAATGGTGGTTCGGACTGGGCCGTTGGATAATCGGAGGAACCCATGGCTGAGTGGATTTACAGTTCATAGTTGAGTCATTGTCATAATTCCTTCGATATAATCTGGCGTTTGGGATTTTCGGAATTATACACCAATCTACGAACCGTGCGCAGACACTTCCGTGGACGCGCCAAGTTTTGGGGTATTCATGGAAGACGGCCCTGGCCATCACACCCAGCTCAAGAAGCCGTTCAAGTGCTTCTTGCACAGAGAGAGAGCAATGAATCAATGTCCGAAACGATTGGTAAATGATGCCATGGCGCATGACCGCCCTTGTCAGACTCGAATGTCAAGTGCAAAATGCATATCTGTCTTACGATCCTCCTGAGGGGACTGCAGCTGATGGATGTGTGACTGTGACCCCCCCCCCCCGCCCCTCTTGCCTCCCTGCGGCATGCGGCACAAAGTGCCACAAAGTGCCAAAATATGCCAATGTGCTAATGCCCATCCCCAAGTCCACACAAAGCGTACCGTGTGTGAGAACAGCACCCTACCCTGTGTGCCATTTAATCTACAGTCTGATCGATGATGCGTGAACCCGGCACACTTTTCGGAATGGGGCCTTGTCTTAGTGCAGGTCTGAACCTTGAACCTGAAGAAGGGCGGTCGGGGGGGGTCCTAGCGGACAGTGGTGATGGGTGCAGCGTAGGTCCGACCTAAGTGGACCCATGCCCCAAATGGGGCACCTCGCCCTTCCCATTGTCTACGTGCACCTGCTTACGATACTCTCTGTTGGGTCAGCTTTAACCGCCGCGGGGAGGGTGGGTGGTTGGGTGTGGGGTTTGGTGGACGTCTGCTTGCCCTGCAGCAGAAAGGGGGTGGGGCGTCTCCAGTCACAGTGTCTCGACAGCACCGTGGCTATGTGGAACCAGTCCTCTGGTGTGAATGTGTTGGTGGAGTTACCCTTCGGTAGGAGAGAGGCGTTGGACATAGTGGGCCGCGGGGCTTTCTTGTGCTACACTTGCGCACCCAGGGTTAGTATGGCTCCCAGGGCGCAGGAGCGTGAGGTTATATATCGGAGGCCGTGCTGCCACCCTGACCCCTGACCTGTACGCACCCATACGAAGCCTTTTGGAGATGCAGCGTCCAGTGGAGGGTGTTTTCCTGGGCGAGGAAGGATGCACTGCTAAGGTGATGAACAAATGAAACCACTAACTGGTTCCAAAGATGTCTGGTCTGCTTTGCAGCTTCCCAGCGGTCTCACTGGGATACAGAACATGGAGATGGCAACCGAACATTTGCGAGTGATTGGCTGATCTTCGCTCCTAATTTAATTGCACACTGTTGCTTTGTGCCACAGACAGATTGGGACGTCTCAAGCTGTCTCAGTAGGTCTACAGTACTTACATAAGTCTCTGAGTTTTCGTCTATTGCACAGATGGGCTTGTCGGGCTTGCAAGTGGAGGGGGGGCGGGTCAATAGAGCCCCCAAAATCTGGGGGAGGGGGGTTGGGAAAAGGGTTCAATTGACAGGCACCATTCATCAGTTAATATGATCTCCGGCGCCAAAGGCGCGGAAAATCACCTTGATTTTTTTTGAGCCTTAAAATTTGTCTTTTTTTTTCCACCAAATGTATGGCAAATGATGACTTGCCTGAACCCCCTCGACGCGCTGATTCCAAAAATCCCATTTTCATTTTTTGCCGATTTTTGGGTCTGGGTCACCTCCGAGGCCTGGGGGTCAGTCTCGGTAGGATTTTGGTGGTCCTGTCAATTGAGCCCTTTTTGGGGGAGGGGGGGGTCTAGCCAGCAGGCTCTATCGACCCTCCCCCCTCCAATTGCAAGCCCGGTTGCCCATGTGTCCGTTGCATATTGAATGGTATTTCTTCATTGTCTCAAGCACAGGCGCCTGCACTGATACAGGCGAAGGGCAGTCTTAGCTAGGTGACGCGATGTATACCTGATTACAGTGGTCCCTTTTTGTCTATGTACATCCTTCTCCATAGTGGAGGGGAATAAAGCGGGGGGCTGGGGGCAACAATTTGATTTTCATGGCAAGTACCTCCTGGAAGGCTATGAGAACGATGTGGTATCCCAAAAAGGTTGCCCGGTCTTAGGGGGAGCCTTAAGCGCAGTGCGCGCGCAGTGCAACTATTTGGGCGTCCGGCCGTACTAGAGACCCATACTTTGAGATACTAGGGGCCCCTAGGGGCCTCATGGTGACCCTTAGCGGAGGTTTTGACTTCTGATTTTGTCCCCTTTTGTTTGGGTGTGCCAAAGGTGATTGAGCAGATCTTGCGGTTCGGCAAGGGTAACCACTTACCAAGGGATGAGGAAAGTGTAATTATCCAGGATGGGCTTGATGGCCAACCATTCTCTGAAGGTGGCAGTGAAGCCCCAACACTGCAGCCTGCGATTGACCGTTTGCGCCGTGAGAAAAGAGAGAGAGAGGCCAAGAAACAAGCAAAACATGCGCAGCAGGTCCTAGAAAAGCGGCAACGCACACTGGATGCTTTTTGTGTTGCTGCGCCCCCTCGGGCCGATGTGGCTTCGTCCAGCTCCAATCTCCCTCAACCCTCTCAGTCCTCGCAACCCCCTGTGGCTACACAATCTCAACCCCAATCCGATTCTAACCGCAAGGGAAAGGAGAGAGCCCCTTCCTCACAACCGAAACCACACATGTGGCACTGCGGCATCGTAAGGAACATGTGTGTGTTATGTTAAGGGAAGGTAGTTTGCAACTTTCTTGAGCTGGGGCAGTTTGGGTCACCTAATTCTAAGGCCGTTTCCAAGGGGTGTGCCTGGGGGCTCTTCGGGGGGACCATAGTCTAAAAGTAGCGCGCAGTGCGCGCGCAGTGCAAAGATTCCCCCTTAGCAGGTACAGTCCACCGGTGTTTGGCCCCAAATACTCAGTGTTGTGCCTGCATGGTGCACGAATGATGCAACAAATCCCCATGTAAGGAGATGGTGGCCAAGCCTCACCAGCCTGGGGCCTCTCTAGGCAGGTGGGGGGCCCAAACACACAAACAAAAATGAAATTCCAAGTGTAATGCAGAGTGAACCACAATATATCAAATATGAAACGGCCCATTCGGCACAACATCACAGGGCAATTTCGTGGCAAACATCAGCAACACGCAACAATGCAGATTTATATACGGCACATCAAATACCTGACATTGCATCACCTTTCGGTCCTCCGCTCAACGCATTCAGTCAGAGCTACAAAAAAATTTGCACATCGCCCAAGTGACGGTTGGTCACTGAAAAGGCGGAATATGGCGGACCATTGCATTTTGCAGGTGATCAAGATGAGTTATGGACCCGAACGCCAATTTTAGACAGGAGGCATGGGTGTGAGACATGGGTCGCCAGAGCAGCGGAGGGGCCACAGGCACAGGCACAGGAACTTGGCAGGCACATTCATTCTCGTATCAGTGTTGGACAGAGAAACTGCCTCAGGGGAGGTGGCAAACAAAAGTTTTGAGAGAACACGTGTTTTTTTTTTTTGCAAAAAGGGGCATGCACGTCGGCACACCTTGACCGTGGCAATCAGTACCCACTGTTCGACCTCATACCCTTACATGTGCATACACCAACACTCATGCACTCCCTTGGCTGGAGCTACTGCCCAAGCTCAAAGACAGGAAGATGATGTTGTTCTTGTCCAGCAACTGAATTTTAAAGCACCAAAACAGCGCCGCTCTTGGCACCCAGGAAGAGCTGTGGGTGGACCCACATCGCCGCCGCACGTCTGTAGTATTGTAGCCTCCAACGGATGCGCAGCAGAAGGCAACCTCCAGTCATCTTGAGTACTGCGCCCGAGGAAGTCATGCCTCCACATCTAAAGGAGCAGGTAACGGGGCCTAGGAGGGCTTGAATGGCCCCATTCTGGAAGTCCATCTCTGGTCTGAACTTCTGACTGTCCTTGACGACATTCATTCCAGAGTGGTACAAGGATGGGGGGGGAACAGCCAAATTTGCTATATCCCACCCCGACACCTCCTAAACACCCACAAATCCGGTGACAGAACCATCATCTTTCAGCGCCCATGTCCAACACCTCAGCCGGATTCCCGCCTTGTGCTCCCCTACCCCCCCCCCCCCGTCCCCGTCCCCATACCAATGATCTTGTGGAACTGCCGGACATTGCTGCATATGCATACCAGGACTGCATGTGTAGAGCACTTTGAGACCTGCTTGCGCCCCGTCCCTGGCAGACAACACTAGTCAATCCAGAACGGACCAGAACGTGCAGACCCCTTGTGCCCAATTCATCTGGCCCCAGTGTTTGAAGAATATGATAGCAGCCTCCATTGATAACAGCCCCCAATGGAGGCTGCGGATGAAGCAGAGCACGCCTGGAGCAATAGTTCATGGGCTGGGTACCTGCCGTTCGATGGGACCCTCACTTGTGAGAGGCCGCTGAGATCAAGTGCCGTGCCTGTATGACAAGAGGCTCCCACCTGCTCATACGGTTAGGTTTGCTCACGGGACGCTTGCCCATGTTCCACAATGGCCCCCGGATGCGGAGGGCCCATCTGCTCCCATGTCATGCTGTGCACTACAGTGGAGTGAGCAGGGTGCAGTTCTGGCACCCACCCTTGGGCCACTCCCAGCAGCGCCACACAGTGGCGCACCCACCGACTGGCGGGCAGGATCTCTGGAATACGCTCATGGGGCAGGGTCTGCCTGAAAATTGTGGGCTCCAGTGGCTGGCTAGCCAACGGGACTTCATACAGACTCATGGAGTCATCTTCAGAGCCCTCAGAGTCAGGTGGCTTAATATGCCCCCCCCCCCCCCGCTCCCGAATGCCATTATCATCTTCCATGGGTTTCTATATGGCAAGCCTGTTTTAGTGATCCTCACTCTGTATTGTGCCTCATTGCGTTTGCGGCCCCTTGCCTGTTGTTGCACAGTGCTGGCTACATTTGATTTATGAATTCGGAGATTTGCTGACAGAAATTTCCATTCGATATTACATTTATCGTTTCAAATTCGAATTTCCGAAGTTTCATCAATGTGCCAAGGAGGGGTGAGCATCGTAAAACAACCCTTTTTGTAGTTCGTATTTTGAACGTCATGCCTAAGCTAGGGAAAAAGTTGTTATTTCAAGCCCCGTTTTCCCACTTTTTTTTCCGCACTCGTAGCCCCCCTTTTTCAGCCTGTGCGTTCTTTTGGTGCGCCTGAGAAAGGGGTTTCATTGTAGGCATGGAAATTACCTGATAGCACTCGTATGCCATCCTTCAGAGGGTAGAATCACACAACACATTTGCAATGATCTTTGAGTGGTAGTGGACAAACACTGTACCTTCCCCCCCCCCCCCCCCCGTGTCCATCCCCCCCCCGTGTCCATCCCCCCCCCCCCAGGGGGGGAACCGTCACTTGGCCATGAACAATAAGAAATCAATAGGAAATCACAGGCGCCGAAGGCGCTGAAGAAAATTTTTAGTTGGGTTATACTAGAATTGGCTGGTCGGGAGTGGTGTACGGTTCCCCCCCACCCCGGGGGGAACCGTCGTCCCTTGGGGGGGGATGGACATGGGGGGGGGAAGGTATATTATTTGGTCCCCTAAGCGGCTCAAACCACATTTCCTTGGTATGCCTTGGTTGCCAAATTATTGCACTGCCCTTAAGGTGCTGATTTGAGCTGCTTTATCTTTTGCTGCTCCAGTTTAGCATGTCCACTTCTGCTTTTCCATAAGTCTTTGATGCATCCATTGCCGTTATTATTTTCTAGGGTTACAAGTATTCTTGTCCATGTAGAGTTGAGAAATAGCATAATGAGACCTGTGAGGGGAAAATCGAAGCAGTTGGTCAAGAAAATGCTGCGTAAAAAGGTGTGTGAGGGTCACAGGGTCACACCTTGGCACTATGTAGTTATTGCGTGTGCACAACATGAACGTCTTCTCCGTAGCAATCTGAAACTTTGGGATGCTGTGAAATGCATGTGAAACGCACGTTTCATGCAGACTGGCAAACTGCTCTGCCTTGTGTCTCCCTCTTTGGTTGCATGCTAGAACCAGTCACATAGAGCTACTGTGTATTTGAACACAACCCCGTCTACTAGTCACCTGTTTTGCTGTCTTTTGCATTTTGATTTGGACCGAAGAGAGCAACACTACACAGACTCGCCCTGCTGAAGCTGGTTTGGTGTAGCGTTTGGACGAAGGATTATTTGGGGGATTGCTTCGGGAAGTATGTTCCAAAAGTAGCGTGCAGTGCGCACGCACTGATTGCTGGGATTCTCCCGAGGGAAAAAATATGGGCTCAAAATGCTTGGCAGATGGGACGCGCTATGTGTGGGATATGTGGGGTCCGGATGGTGCACGCATGCCCTGCGCGCGGCGCAAGTACTGTGGCACCGGGGGCGAACCCTGCAGGATTGGATCGGGCCTATTGCAACGTGGGAAATGGTGGGGAATAGTGGGAAATCATCGGCCGTTCCCAGGAGACTCATCGGATGACCACGTCAAAAGATGCGTGCGGCACAATTGTTCCTAGGGCGAAGTCCCTGGCCGAACCGCACGTCAGTTCCACTGGCTCTGTGGCTTCAGTGGAAGGAGGGAGGCAAGGCGTGGTCTGTCTGTCGCCCTCGTGGGTGTCCGCAGCAGAACGATGGAGGGATCACCTGCTGCCTGCACCCCCCTTCTCGGAGGGACCGAAGGCCTGCTCTGCCTGCTGCCCTGCCTCAGATCATGTGGTAGCTTTCTTTATTCTGCCACTTCGGCACGAAACCTCCGCTTGGCAGTCAAAGACGTCTGCTGGGGGGGGGATGGACTACATCGAGGTCCGTCTCCGGTCAGAGCCACCCCCACTCCTCCTTCCTGCCCGCCCCAGCCCCGTAAAATGGAGGCTTCAGGATGTTGCCCTGGGGCTACTAGTTCTCATGGGCTTTGCTGCCGTCCTCCCAACCCCACGGACCATAGATCGCATGATCGCCTCCACGCAGCGCTGGCTCGTGGCAGTGGACCGGATCCCACGTCCCTATGCAAGCGCAGCAAGTGCCGTGACGATCAGCAGGGGCTCGTGTCGCTCCGGCATAGTGCCACTGTGTCCTGCTTTGAGCGCTCTGCCAGAACCGACCTCAGGTAACCCACCCCTCCGCCCATGGGAATGCCATGCACGCAGTGCGAAGTTTTGGATGTCGGCAAATACTCGCACCCTAGCTACCTTTTGGTGGTAGGACGTTGATCCTGTGCCCTTGGTTTCCTTTAAAGGAAAAGAACTTCCATAAATGGTCAAAATTTTTTGGATTGTTCATTTTTCTGAAATGGATTCAGAGGAAATGATATGGTCACCACCAACCGTATTACTTGGGGTGAGTATCCCAGCCTCTGCGTGCGCAGTATGCACGCAGTGCAAGAACTTCCCCCATGCCCCCGTCTTAGGCGCAGTAGGCGTACTTGCCCCCGTTGTGTCTAAGCCCAGCAACCCCATCCAGCCGGTTTCTTTTTCCGACTGCAGATTCTGCGGTTGCGAATGCAAGACTGATATAGTGATGAGCCCCTTGTAGTAGGAACGCGTTGCTGGGTCATGCAAGTGAAGAGTTATTTCTGCCCGTCACGGCATTGTGCCTTGGTGTGCGACCCTTCTTTTGCGCAAGCTGGAGTGGAGTGGGATCGGCCACGAGTCCGCAAATGCAGCAGGTCGTATATCGCTTGCCACCTGTGCCGAACCACATGCTTGTCATCCGTAAGCACCGCCCAGTCTCAGCACGGAACCCCAGACACTGTGGTGAGGTTGTTGAGACAACCTCGAAAAAGGTTCGCGAATATCTGAACATGGTGGTGGACGAGGTTCGATGGTCTAACCGCTTGAACCATTATAATCATAGCCCTTGTGACCCACTTCAGCGACTCTATGCCCATTAGCTCGATGGGCGGTGGCCTTGGGTGGCTTGGGGGGTGGGGGTGGGGTGAAACATGAGGCTGTCCAACATTGTGGGAGTGTAGTATGGTCTATATAAGCAAGAATGTTGCCAATGGTAGCAAATACCCCCAATTTCTTCCTATCATGTGCGCGCTGTGCCCGCGCCGTGCATAAATGCCCCCATGGGGTTGGACAAAGGGGGCGCACCGTGCGCTGTGCGCGCGCTGTGCCCATGCTGTGTGCGCGCTGTGCGAAAAGTCGGCTGTTTTCCACCACTGGTAGCCACGGATCCCAAGGTCCTGAATTCTGTACCCTACCACCCCCTTGCTGGTACACCAGGGAATTTTTTTTTTTAGTCTGATGCTTGTTACGGGTCCCAGGGTCCTGAATTCTGCACCCCCGATGCTGTTTTGAATGGATCATACATCCTTCTGCAGGTGGGTGGTTTTCAGGGGTGTTCCCAGGATAAACAACGTAATAATTGGCGCTGTGCGCGCTCTGTGCCCGCGCTGTGCGAAAACCCCCCCAAAGGGGGGGGGGGTGGCTAGATCTCTTGTGATTTGACAGCAGGGGACGATTGCGGCTCCACATTCGAGGTCACGTAAGGTCATGTAAGGCTGAACCACAAAGGCACAGCCCGCCAAAGCATCATTAGTTGCGTGGATACTGATTTCTGGACGCGTTCTGTTGATTTGCTCCTTTGCAGGCCCTGAGGTGACTTCCAGCGGCAGCGACAGGAAATCCCGGACATCTGGGCCCAGGAGGAGGAGGAAGAGGAGGAAAAAGGAAACCGATGCAACGAGATCCACAGAGGGTGACGTCAGCCGCAGGACTTGCCGATTGCGCTATTTTCTTGGGCTGCCAATGCCCCCGTCGCATCACGCCGTTGTGGAGCAGATGGTGAAGTATGCTGTCCCCCGCCTGCAGCATTGGTCGCCCCTGATACGACTCAAACCGCAATGTAGAACGGTCAAGGGTTGGCATTACAGTCTGAAGCCCGCGGCATTGGCTGCGTTGAGGGTGTCTCCTCATGGTGAACTCACCGGGCTCTTAGGGCCATCAAGGCATGTGGTTGTACAGCGGGCGCAGGGGGTTGGGTCGTTGGTGGGATGCGGATTTTGTTGTGGTGCGGTGGGGGTCTGCGCCTCGTCCGGCACGTCTGGCCCGGCCCGACGCATCCCAGCGCCCCATCTCAGGGAAATGGTCCAGTGGCTGCTTATCCCCCGCCATATTTGGGCCAAGTGGCCCAGAGGGGTCCCCAACGTGGAGAGTATAAGGTAGCCCGCCTCACCTCAATAGCACCAGAAGGTTGAACAAACACAACAGGTCGGCAGGAACATTTTCGTGGATTGTTTGGTGTGGATACAGGGTGAGGCAACGCAGGGAAGGGTCGAAAATTAGCCATGGGCGGGGAATGCTCCCCCTTGGGCAAACACAATCTGCTGCGATCACATGCTTCCGTGTGGGCTGTTGCTGAGAGGTGCAGACATCCGGCCACCCCATCGTCATGGGTCAGCCCCCAACCCCCTGCATCCTGCATCTACCCACCCCAGGGGCACACAGGCACGCCGGCATCCTGCCCGCATGCGCCGCACGGTCTCGGGAGCGGCAACAGTCCCGATGGCTGGTCCGGCCCCGAAACGCCGGGGGGGGACCCTGATGCTCTTCGTTGCAGATGGATTGTGACACACTCCGGGTGCCTTGGGAAACCCCCAGTGGTCCTTGTGGGACATCGCCAAATGTGATGTGTCTGAAGGGTTTTGAGACCCGGTTTTGAGACTGAAATGTCAACAGCCGTGAGCCCAGACCGATAGCCTGACCGACTAACGGCAAATCTCTACGCAGGTGCAGGGCGTTGGGGTTGCCCGTCTTCCTCCGACTCGAATGCCCGGCCCCCGCTTTGGGGCCCAGGGTCAAGCAGTGACACGTGTTTTGCAGTGGACTAGACACATCGCTGCAGGACAACCTGACCTTTGTCGCACCGGAGCGCATGCATTTGACGCTCCACTTTTTGGGGGAGATCAATGAGACGCAGGTACGTGTTCTGCGGGCGGAGTTAGACCGGACCATCCGCCACCACCGATTTGAGATGCAGTACGAGGGCGCGGGCTGCTTTCCTACGGTACGGCGGCCGCGTGCGCTGTGGATTGGCTGCCGCGATGCGGATGAAGCCGAGTGCAGGTCCAGCCCGCTCAATGGCCTGACTCGCCCGGGAATGGCACGGGTGGCTCGTAGAGGATGGGTCGGGCATGCGAAAGTTTGGTAATTTGGCGCCCAAATTGGGCTCGCTGGACGGTCATTGGCCAGATGAGGATGAGGCCCGGCCAGGCCTTGATGAACCCTGTTCTGCAGCGGACGGTGCGTTGCGAGGTGGTGGTACAACCCTTCGTCCGCTCGAGTACTTCGGCCTGCAAACCAGTTCAGGGTGTGCACCAGGTCCAGCCATCAGACGGTGACCATAAGTGCACAAGCAGAATTGGCAGGCTCCGCTCCAAAGCGGGTCAGCATCCCACCTGCCCACGTCCCCAGCCATGCACATCACATGATCCGCCTGCATCATCATCACTCAGACCCCAGGACGGAATTGCCAAACGGCGATTTATTGGGGTGGATCATCCGGCCGTTCGTGCTCGTGTAGCCAGCGAAGGCCTGATCGGGGGGTGGGTGGAGGCCTTCGGCCGTAATCCTTGCCGCGGCTTGAATCATGTCGCCCACCCCGATCACCACTGAGGCAACCCGAGTCCCTCCCTGGTTGGCTGGGGGCCTATGGGGGTTGCTCATCAGTTGTTGAGAGGGTCTCAGGAGGCCTGTTGAGGTAGGCCCACGGACATATGTGCCCCATGTATTTCAATTTGATCTAAAAGCACACAGGTGCAGGATGTTGTGGCCTGGGTGGAGCGCCACTGTCAAGAGTGGCCGGGAAATGACCCACAGGCTTTATGCCCTTCAACACAATTACCACTGACCATCGAAAAAATGAAGTAAACCTTCTTTTTCAAAATTCGTGAAAAATAATTGTCTTTCTCAGTTTTACTTCATTTGTACTTTGTTTTACTACGTCCTACACCCGAGGCGTGTTGGAATCCTGCTGTTTTTAATTCACCAAGGACGCGCTTGCCCATGCGCCTCAGCCCCTCACCCGTCAATGCCACTCTTGTACATGTCGTTGTTCCACGGACCCCAGACGCGTGTATCCGTGTTGCGCACTGTCCAAAAGGGTGTTGGTGGACCAAGTTGACGAGGCGGTGCAGGCCTCAGGTCTGCCTCCAGTGCCAAAAGACGAGTTCGTCGCACATATTACCATGGCACGGGTGAAGAAGCGGAGGAAGCCCAAGTTGCAGAAGGTGTGGTCCCCGTGTACTGTGGCCCCAGCACTGCCCTCCACCGCCGCCTCTGTGCTTGGGCTGCAGACTCAGCCCAAGTGCAGCGTGGCTGCTTGCACACAGAGCACCCTCCACCTGAAATACCAACGGCAAATTTCCTGGAAATGCAGCGCACCATTTTATGACGCATGGTGATCAAATGCTCGGCCCCACATCGGGTGTATTGATTGTGTTCCCGATTAGATTCCGCAAAGACAATGGCACATAGATACGAGGGCTTCAAGTTGAAATTGCTGTTTTGCTCAGCAGATCGCAGTCGAAGACTTGCCTCTGTCACCGGAAAATTATTTGCTCAGCAGCCCCTCTTGGTTTTGCCTACCCTACCAGGTCCCCCCCCCCCCGCCTCCCTTTACAAGGTGCCCACATACTCCACAAGGGCGGGGGCTGCGCCCCGCGCGCCGGCAGGTGCCCGCCACGGGGGTGGCAACAGGGCCGTGACCAGTCAACCGCGCACGGGACAGTCCACGTTGTACGGAGATGTGAAAGCCTCGTACGGGGGGGCAGGCGGGTGGGACAGGAGTGGGTGCGCAACAGGGGCACCCAGGAGCGCCAACAGACAGGGGGAGGAGCAACACAGACACACAGAACGTGGGAGCCACACCAGGAGGGACAAGGGCGAGCACAGCAGACAAGGAGGAGGGGCACAGCGTGGCAGGAGAGGCGACCAGAACAGCGGGAACAGGAAACCAGAATGGAGGGGATGGGAGAGCGTGCACATGGGAGGCAGCGGCAACAAAGGGAATGGCATGGCCAGCCAGCCCCGTCGCTACCAGGTGCCAGGGCAACCCCTGCTCAACTGGCATCAGGTGGGGGGTGTCTCCCGCAGCCTATATGGGCTGTTTGCGCAACAGGAGCGGGAGCCCATCAGGGGCAGACCAGCCGTGAGGGGGAAAAGGACATATGGTGGACGGCCGGGACAGGGCGTGGAGGAACAGGGCACCTGGGCCTCACGCACACAGAAACACAGCGAGGCAGGCTATGGACGGCCTGTGGACAGAGGCGCGTGGACAGCAAAAACAGTCAAACGACCCCGGCAACAACCGGCACATCCTCAATACGCCAACTATTGGGCGCCGCTGACGCGCAAACGGCACACCATGCCGCATTCAACACAGCCCCAACACACCAACTACTGGGCTCCGCGAATGCGGAAACGACACCAGCAGGAGCACCGGCCGCAGCGGCCGACAGAAAGCAGCAACCCGACGCAACATGCGAAGGGAAGAACGGGTGACTGCCCAGGGCCCCGTAAAGGAACAACAACCAGACGGAATGTCACACGCGGGGGCGGACACTAGAAGTTCTAAAAACATGAATTGTGTCCATTGGGGCGGCATGGGGCTGGTGCACAGGATGTGGCAACGGGAACTAGGGCAGCATGAGGCATGTTTGCAGCTTGTAGGGTAGCATGGGGCATGTCCGGACCCGTTGTCCGCTTGCCAATCCCTTTGCTCTGCCCCTTGGAGCACTTTCTTTGTGCCGCCATCAGAGCTGTGTCCCGCCCACATGACCCGAACTACCCAACTGACCCTAGACCGGCAGGGCCGTTCAGTCACGGAAAAGCCGGCCGCAAATGCGCCGAAAGCTTGGTTTTGTCGCGGGCTTAAAAGCACTAAAGTGTTTGAGACCACCTCGTCACACGCCTCGCAGCTGTTGTCGACACCCTGGACGTGCTGGGTCGAAGGGCTGACGACCGTAGCGAACAATGATGGCTTCAGACAACATGATGAGCCGCCTATTGTGGCCCAATTTGTTTTTTGGGGGGGGGGGGCTTGAGGCCAAGCACGGCACGGTGATGCTTGGCCGCCAGCGGTGTGCAGTTGACTGATGTATTGGCACCTGGGGCCAAAGATTGGCACACAGTTAATCGCCAAGTTTTCAGGATTGGTACATATTAATTGCACCAATTTTAAGGACACATGAGTGTTTGCCCAACGGCCGCAATGACTTTCTCCATGTATGTATCGGAGTACCTCGTGCAACATGCCCTTGTTCCTTCCCAATGATTGCCTGCATATTGGGTCTGCATTTGGATTAGAACCCCCCCCCCCCCCAAATGTGGCTCAGGTGCACATCAGCAACCACCCAGCACTGCAAGCCTGCAGTCTGTTACAAAGCAACCTCGGATGAGACAAAGGGGGTTTTCTGAATTTGGATACAATTAATGCCCTAGAATTTAAGGATTGGGACACATCCAAGAGCCGTTTATTTTGTTGAACCATTCTTTTTCCCGGACATTTGTTTCACGCCGCTGATGTATTACCGTGTGAGGGTGCGAAGCAGAGTGCGCACCCGGTGCTTTGTGAGCCGTATTTCGATGAGACGAGTCGCGACGCATTGCCGTGCCAAAAACACGGTCGTGTCTAACGTACGTTGCATTGCGGTATGAAGGAGTACGCTTGGAGGGGGAGGGGGCTGGGTCGATGGGGATGGAGGCCACGAGAGGGGTGCCGGAGTGACACATCGTAGAATTGACGAGAACTCGCACTGTCACCACATCCACTGGTGCATTTTTTTCACTTCCTGGTCTATGCTCCCGCCTCACTGCCAGGATTCCCGGGGGCGTGTAGGTTCATCCCCGCCCGGCCACCACCCCACCTCACCGCCCTCGCTCCACAATTGCACTCCAGGGTCCACATAGACTCAGCCGGAGTGCAGATTTGCCGGACACCGCCTGGCTTATGGTACATGGACAAGGCTTAGAAGTGCCCACTTTGGGTATGTTTAGTGGAACACTACCCGGGAAATGGGCCAAAGTAGGGAAAATGGGGGGCAATGGGGGTAAATGAGGGAAATTGGGATTGCTTGGTGGAAAAATGGAAATTTTTGGGGCTGAAGGGGCCAAAAAATAAGGTTTCAGTTGGCAACAAGGCTTGGGGGGGGGGGGGGCATTGGCGAAAGCTCCCGAGGAAAAATGGGGGGAAATGGGGGAAAGGGGGGGGAAATGGGGGAGATTTAGATTGCTCATTGCACAAGTCCGAGCCTTTGGGCTTGTGGTGTGTAGTAAAGCTGTGGGGAGGCCATACCTTTCCCTTTTGTGCCACTGCTAATCACAGTTTTTGTTGTTTTTCCATGATACCCATCTGTGGAATCCACGTCACTGCTGTTTCCGGTTGTCGTTCACCATCATTGTGATTTGCCGCTTGTGTTGATACTCCTGTTGATGCGGCTTACAAACAGGCAATGAAACACAGCAGAGGGGGATAGTAGACATACGAACAAAGGAGCAGGCAAACAAATGAACACTCATATGTGGCAGTGAATATGCAACAACCTGTTGCGCCTCGTCCAGTTGAAAGGTTTTGCGGAAGTTGGCCTCCTTTTGGGGGAGATGCAGAGCGTCCTCCGGCTTCAAATATTCTCCTGTGCGGCCTCCTTCACCCGAACCAGTGGTGAGCCCAATCCGCGAGGGCTTGAACTGTTGCAGGTTCAGTTTCTTCACCTACTTGCAAAGCCATCTGGCGGACAACCACTTCCTATTGGGGTCACAAAGCACCTTCAGTGGAACGTACTTCACATTGTTCCATTCGGTGGGGACACAAAGCCGTTTGCAATCCTGGTGGTGACTAGCCGCCACCTCTACCTCGCCGACGTACTATTTCTCGACAAGAGCAATGCTGCCACATGTGGACCTGAAGTGCAGAACTTCGTGATTGATTCTCTCCCCTTCCTCAGGGAGCACGTCGTTGCTGTGTCCACAGATAACCATCTAGGGATGGCACAAGTGTTTACGGAGCATTTAAAACCCCTGCTCCCCCATGCACACCATCAGCGGTGCGTCGGCCATGTCGTCAATTTAGTGGGGGGAGACTTGCTTGGTGCTGAAATTCTGGTTGAGTTGTAGAAGTTGGTGCGTAGCTTTTTGAAAGGAAAGAAAAATGTGGTGCGCCGATGTAGGCTTAAGAAACTGGGCCACGGTGTTCCCCCTAATCGTTGTGCCACTTGGTGGAACAGTTGGTATGTGAATGCCCGGGGGGGGGGGGGGGGGCGACTCCTCGGTTGTGGACGCCAACTACCCCCCCCAACTAACTGTTGGTCGTAGGCCCCAAGGGGGGGGGGGGGGGTTGGGAGGGGGGGTTCTGGGAGGGGCAATGGGGGGGGGTCTGGGTTCAGTCAATTGTCTCATCACAACCACGGGTGGACTGGGGAGTCCACCGGGGGCGGGGGGCCAATGCTAATACTATGTGATGTTGCAATATGTAACCAGGCACCTGGTGGCATCTCCTGCTGCCCAGTGTCGACCAGATGATAGCTCATAGGACTGTGGGTGTAGTGGACAAACAATGATTCCGCGCTATCTTGTTTGCTACAGTGAAAGGCACCTATGCCATGTCACTGAAGATCTCTTCTTCCTTTGCATTTGTCGTGTGGCCGCTCTCTTTGCCTACCGGTGCAGAGTCGTGCTCACACATTTGTTTCCCATAGTGGGGGTCTGCGGGGCTTTCCCCCCCCCCCCCCGGGGGGGGGGGTCTGGGAGGGTGGGTTTGGGGGGGTGGGGGTGGGGGGGGCACGTGGGGCGATTTGGGGGGTACATGCCCCCAAGGCCAAGCGTTGGTCCATCACAGGCCCCCTGCCTCCCCTTGCCCTCCCCCTAACCATACCATCACGCTAACTGCCAGCCATGTTAATTAGGCTGAACAAGATCCCCCAAAGTTCGTTCATGGCTACTTTTGCCACATCATTGCTCTCGATTTTGGACCCCAACAATAACTTTGACCCTGGCCTAGGTTAGGGCCACCGAGCTGGTGGAACCAGTCTTGGTTTTATAACCCTTTTTGGTGTCTAGGGTGGACCTAACAGGTTTAGCAAGCAAGCAAGCAAGCACCCGCGAAATGGGGAAAAAAGCACATCTCCGTCGTGGTGCTTCGGATTCTGCCAAAATTTTGGTGGATGGGTGGGTGTGAGGGACAACCACACAAAGTATGAGTCAGAAACTCAACAGTGGCGGCCGGGGAACGGGCGTCGCAAGTGCCGGACCTCCGTTTCAAAATCTGCAATTTAGGGCCAAAACCGGCCTTTTTTTTGCCCAAAACCGCCCCGGGACCTACTGAAACCGGCCAAATGAAGGGAAATAGTGGCTACTCTACACATGCAGCTAGACTTCCCCGTGCCAAAGGGCCCTCTAGGGCCCTATAACTCCACAATATGTCTGCGAACCGCCCCCAAAAGGCCCCCAAAAGCCCCAGGATTTGTGCACATTGGCTGCCGACGGCCCCAAACCAAAAACAGACCATATCTTGGGCTACGTGGCTCAAAACGCGATTTCGAGTCGATGGGTCAAAAATGTGTTTTTTCAGGAATGATCCTAGACCATTTGGGGTGCCTAAACAAGTGAAATCAGCCTTCTATGAGCCCATGGTAAGCCATTTTGGCCACTCCAAAATCACAAAATGCCTTGAAAATGGGCTATTTTGGGACGAAAAATCGGTTTAAAATGGATCAAAAATTTGTATTTGCAAAGATACTTTTGGACTATTTGGGGTGCGCAAACAAGTGGAATGAGCCCATTTTGAGCCCAATTTGAGCAATTATGGACTCTCTCAAGGCCGACAGGGCCTTGCCAAACGGGCCACTTTGGGACCACAAATGGCTCAAAAACGGGTCAAAACCATGGTTTTCGAAAACTGATTCTAGTCCAGTTGTGGTGCCCAAACGGATGAATACAGCTCATTTTGAGCCCCTTTTGAGCCGCTCTCGTCCACTTTCTAGTGCCTACCTCATTTGTCGTTAAAGTCTCCTAGACAATGTTCCTTCCCCCACCAGCTCGGTCCCAATATTCAATCCTGGTAGGGCTAGGGCTAGGCTTGGGGCTAGGGGTAGGGTTAGGGGGGCGGCACCTTTGGCAACTAATTCTTGGCCGGAGGCCCCTAGGGGGGTGGGGGGGGCATGGGTAGTTGGCGTCCTAGGACCCGCGGAGTCCCCCCCCCCCCTGGTGAATGCGTTGTGGTTGAATGCGAATCTGGCACCTCCGAAGGCGTTTGTGAATAGTGAAATCCGAAACGGTGCCACAAATGTTCAAATGGTCCAAGTCAAGGAAATGTTGGATGAACACTTTTTAACCTTGATGGCCAAGCTAGCATTCATAGTGCATTGTGGCAAACCGGTGTTTGATCTAATTCATGATGTGCAAGTTGCCGTGGTGCCAAAAGCAAGCGATGAGCATGGTTCACAGCGGCCACAGATGGATAGGGTTTGTAATCAACGAACGAAATTGCATGCTCAATTGTTAGACACCTCCTCCTTTGGCGCTCTTGTTGATGATGTTTTCAAAGCCCTATCATCCAAGGACCGGGAGCCGTATAAGAAGGGTTTCATCATTGCTACCCATGCTGCGGAAGCCAAAGTGCAGAAATATCTTGCACTAATGCCCTTTGCCAAGCATGCCAGGATATGAGACCCGCGACAAAGACCCGTCCTTGAGTCTCAGGATGGTATGGCTACTAATACTGTTGCGCACAAATGTCTCTTTCACACAAGTGAGGTCAGTCTTGCACTTCAAGTGGAGTGGGAAGCTTATTAGAATTCACCACCGGTTGTTGCAACAGACAGGTTTAGCATTTTGGATTGGTGGGACGGAGTTTCACCCACTTTGCCCCTGTTGTCAGGCATTACCCAGCGTGCCTTGGCTGTTCCAACCACATCATGTGATGTGGAGTGGTGCTTCTCCTCTCTGATGAGAGGCAGCAAGACATGAAAGAGGACACGCATCGTGCTGCTGTGTGCGTGCGTGCGTGCTCCATTTCAATGGTATTGTGAATTAGAGTGTCACCGGCAATGGAACTAAGAAACTGGATTGAATTGACTATGCTTTGTTGTTCACATTTGGAACGCCGGCGAAAATGAGTCTGCGGTAGGCACCAATGGTTGAGTGGATAATAGGCACCCCGGGTCCCTACCTATGCTATGCCCGGACGCCGGGAACCGGTTGCACCGCCCAAGTTTCCTTATTTTCCCCCATTTCCCCCCATTTTCCCCCATTTCCCCCCATTTTTCCTTGCCTTGGGTACATTGTGGGTACGTTTGTGGGTACATTACCCGCCACCGGAGCCGGGTACTTCTGAGCCCTGCATGGAGCACACTCCACCACCACCAACAGCAGGCCACACAAAAGGCATAGCACTGGACACCAGCTGTATTGCACGGCAACCAACCACTTGTTAGGGAACACCCCTCACCCTCCGGACCCTAGTCTGGACTCCCCCATGGGGGGTGCCCAGCTGCAGCCCTTGACACCCCTCCCCTGCCCCACCCCCTCACCCCTCAAAATGGCCAAAATATTTAGAAGGTCCAGGCCACATTTGGTCCCAATTGGTGCCGATGGTGTGGCATTTTTTTTTTTTTAGCATTTGGTGGGGGGCAAAGTTTCGTTTTTACTCATGTGTGTAAACTCAAAATGCGCAGAATTTCATGGGAAATACAAATATGTATGCACATGAGAAATTTTCTGACCCCTGCTCTCCCTCATCCAGCCCCCCAAACCTGGCTACTTGACCGGACCCCGGACCCCCAGGGGGGTAGATTTTTTTTAACAAAGACCCCACGTAAGTGTGTTCAAAATGGTCAGTGCGACGAGGAGATCATGTTGAGCTCTGCATGTTGGGGTACCCACAACCCCAGCCCGCCCCCCCCCCTTCCTCCTGAGCCCCCCCCCCCTCTTTCAGGGGGCCAAAATGTTTAGGGGATATCGGTTTCTGGGTGCACCTGGGCACCCCCCATGGGACCCCCCACGCTCCGTCCCTCATTTTCGTTATTTCTTGTTCAGCTCGTCACAGAGAAGTTGAAGCCTCTGCAATGGCCTATCCAGATTGTGGATCGGGTTGTGCTGTGGAGCAGTCAACTCTGCCGTGGCAGGCCTCCAGTGCACGTTGCCGTGCAGGAGTACTTTCTTTCAACCCCAGGTCCCCCACAATCGTAGCACCCGCTCCACTTGCTGCCTCAATAGCCGCACGGCACGCATCATACCACAGCCAGTGCACACACCACCGTGCCGAGTCCCTCGAAAATTTCGTTACCTTTCCATCTGCATTGAACTGGGACCACCCCTCTTGGACCAGGGGTTGATTATATATGGACACGTGTTGGGGAGGAATCCCAATGTTAAAAGTCCCAGCTCTGGAGCAGACCTGCAACTTGCCTGGCAAGTAGGCGGCAGGGATGAAACGTTGCACAAGGGAGGCCAGGAGCCTGTGCTCTAACCCTGCGCTCCCCAAGATGAACCCCGGACTACAGGTGGGGAATGTGCATTCTCCAATGCAATCGGAACTGTTGCAGGTCCTCAATAACCCTGTCAGCCAGTGCCCGCGCACAAAACATGATCCTGCCTGGCAGCTGAGGGTTAAGCGTATTGGCAATGGTGGGTGGGATCGGGAGGAAAACAGGAGAATTCAATTGTGTATTTGGACAAGGGAGGCACGCTGGTTCAGAACCTGCACCTCCCCCCTCCGGACACCCCCCCCCCCCCCCGAGTCCCTGCGACCCCCCTCGGGAGCCCCCTGAGCGGAGAAGGTGCTGTGCTATGAGGGACAGGACCATCTCCTGTCGAGCCCCCCGCCCCCGCTCCCCCCCGGGGGGGGGGGGGGCAGGGAGAAGGAAGGAATACACTATTCTTCTCACCAACCCCCACATGAGCATCGGGGTCATTCCTGCAGTACTCAGACACATGGGAAATGGCCCCATTGGGACGGAATGACGGATCAGGCACGGTGTTCCAGGGGTGCTCACCGAAGGACAAAAGGTTTGGCTTGGTTCTCTTCATGGCAAACAGCAAAGGTGTATGATTTGGCATGTGATCCCTTGCACACCTCCATGTCGTCTTCCATGGATTTGAGTACATAATGTGATATTGATCAAGGCACATTCTTTTGCCCACATGTGAAGTTTGCTGAAAACTGAGGTTCGGACTGAATGAACCATTTCGTCGATCCAACAGTCCGTCTACCTGTCCGTGTTTGATATTTTATATGACTGATTTGATTTGCAGTGCGGTTTGATCTTGCTTTGATGAACATGCCTCAAATGAATGACGCTGGTGCTGGGCCAGAGGATCAGCCTTGACAAGAATTGGTTCAGAGGTGTGGCAATGGAGGCAACCATGAGAAGAAATTTGCAGAATTGCAGAAGGTCTACCTGGTGGCACCGATGGACGAAAATTTGATGCTGCTAGTGGTCTATGAACTGTTTTTGGGGTCAGTGCTAGAAAGGTCTGCTCCCATCACACCTTCCAAACTGAGTCGCAGCACATGTGCAAAGGTCAAGGGTCGAGTATAGCTTCTTGGAAAAGATGAAGAATACAGGCCAAAGTTCGTCGCCAGACCGGCCAAGGCCGGAAGCGGATTCTGAGATGGATGGGGCGCCTGCCATAGACACAGAATTGGGGAGAACGACACCACCGTTGCCCTTTATGGACTCTGTTCTCTGCCGAGAACGTCACAAGAGTGCGGAAACGGCTAGGAGCGCCAAAGTGGGTAAGAGCACTTTGTAAACTGCCTCTGAGGAGAGTGGAGGAGCTGCTTGCAAACCATAAAACCATTGTTTAGCACCCATTCCTGGAGCGGTTGCTTGACGTGTTGCCTCGAAAACCTTAGGTCAATACAATTACTACCAGTGATCATTACTCCCCAGAACCCTTCTGAATGCTTTTCCCTCAAGGTCTGTGCCGCAGAAATCAGGTCTGGTTTCCTACAGACCCGAGAGGCCCAGAAATCGGGCCCAAACTGGTGCGCATCCTAGAGGCTTGCGGTTCCAAAACGGGAACCGCAATCCCATGGAATCTAACAAAGTAGAAGTGCACGCACTTGAAGTAGAAGTTTTTCCGCATGTGCAATCCACCCCCATGGGCAGGCCCAGTTTGTGCCCTCAAGTTCTTTACTGTGCAGGTTACTGTTGTTGACCAGCAAGGCAGATTGTGAAAACAGAGCGTATGAAAATGCCCATGAATGCCCAGAATGGGCTGCTACAAAGACCCCGCACCAGGAGCCCTGCCTGCTGTTGCAACAGTCAGCCCCCAGGCACGCAAGGCAAAGTGTCCGATAGCATTGAGTCGCGGCAGATTGCATGGAGCGACGCGGTTATGATGCAAATAAAGCCCAGAATAGGCGCCTGCAGAAGCCCTGCACCCACCGTGTGCTCAAGGAGGCTATTCTTTTCTAACTGTGCCTGTGGTGGCCCCGATTTCCGTGTCCCAAGCACCACGTTTGCCAGTCTTGGCCGTGGCTACCAACGACAAGTCCATGAAGACTGCAGATGCAAACTGTGACATGCCATGACAGCGGACATTAACAGCTGTTCGAAATTATTTTGGGCAATGGGTGAAGCAGGTGAGTGTTTATGGCAGTCATCATTTTTTGGTACAAGAGAACAGTAGAGCAACAGACCCCTAATCATATGGACGTTGGTACTACCGCTCTGGCCACTGGTCCTTCAATGCGTCATGGAAATTTATCAGGTGACAATCAGTGACCATGCCTTAGCTGGTGCCTACTGCGATGTTCGGCACCTGATGACAGCAATCACAGCAATCGCGCCAAAGGACCATGGCTCGGTGATGAATGTGTGATTGGGGAAGTGTAGTGCTGCACAGCGCGTTGTGTTGACAACAGGTAAGACAGAATGAACCAACAGCTTGTTGTGTTGGCGTGCTGATTGCGAAACACCCGAAAGGATTGAGACAAGCTGCATCCGCTTGCATGCACAAGCCGCACCACACGCTGAATTGCACTGTTCAGGGAGATCATTTTCTGTCACCTCCATGGCCTTTGCGCGGCAGTCGCGATGCGCATCGCGCCGCCTCACCTGTGTGTCCGCAATGCGGCTTTGCGCATGGCCTTCTTGGCGAGTAAACGTCCCCTTTCAGGCTGTGTCCACGTTCTCAACCATTCCTGCTGAAAAAGCGCAGCCAGCGGCATCACAAGACGTTGCGACTAGCGCTTCCACTGCAGGTGTGCAGCAGATAGCTCCGCGAAGCCTCACAAGTAGTACTGCCGCTGATGAAGCCTCTGCAAGTGGCGCTCCTGCGCAGCAGTGCAGCAGATGGCACCTCAAAGAACTCCAGGTTGGGTGGAGAGGTACAGTCTACAGGTGGTGTACAGCGCTGTGGACTGTACCGGACTGTCGTGCTAACAGCAATCCTACCTTGGGCACCCGATGCAGGAGGGGTTATGCAGCTGTTTGGCTCCTCCCGGTTTGAGGACCCAATTCCGGAAGGGACGATGTAGTCATTTTGCCCCCTTCCCCGTGCTTTGGGGACTCCTGTGCTGCTTCTGCCCCATTGGTGTCCGTTCCATGCCGCTGCCGGCATGCTTCGCACGAAGAGGTGAAGTTTGGAGGCTCACCACCACCGATGTCGGAAAAGTACCACAGGGCCATGGGTTCCAGGTGAGGCCATAGCAGCCCAGCTGCCCCCTAAACCTCTTGCCACTGTGTTGCCTGAGGGCCGAAAGGGGCATGGGCACACCGAGGTTCAAGACGCTAATGCACAGGTTTTCGAATTGGCCTGTTTGGAGCGAATTGGAGTTTTTTTTTTGGTGAGTAGCCCGCGGGGCACCTCGGTGCAAGCAGGAGACTTGGGTGCGTGATATGCCACCTACATGAAACCCCTCTAGGAATGCGGCGACGTATTGACTACTGTGCCTGTGTGCTTATGCTAAGCAAAACAAAAGTTTTACACACTCAAACTAACTTTCTCTTTTGTATTTAGTTTTTTGTTTTTCTCATACCAACGATGGGCCCACCCACCCACCCAGCGCATTGCATCTATCTCTTATGGACTCACCAGGAATGTAGTGAGGTATTGACTTCTGTGCCTGGTGTTTACGCTAAGCAACCCCCCCCCTGTACTAATGTCGCTCTCTAATATTATCGTTTCCCTATTTTGGAAGGGGAAGTGGAAAGTAGTGGTGATGAGAGCGCCATGCCTGAAATTGGGGTGTCAATACAACCCCAAAATCGGGTCAATGCAGCCCCAAACAACTTCAGCAGGGGAGGGTCTGAGCTGGGGGGTGTATTTAGCTGGGCCCCACGAAATGCAGTGTAGAATATTGGCCAATGATGACTTTTCATAACCCCTTGTCATAATGATTCAAAGAGTGACCTACACACGCACCGCACCAGCAGGCAAGACTGGGAGCAGGCGGAGCACGCATCTAACGAGGTAGTTCTAGTCAAGGGAGGGGTGGTATCTAGGATGCACCATACCAACAGCATGTATTGCGGTGTGCGGCATACAAACAGGATGCAGAGTAGGCGTGTCCTCAAGAGATCCAACGTTTTTTTTTTTTGAGGACAGCCCTGAAGGACAGCCCCCAGGGACAACCACCAACTGCCACCAACTGCCAACCGCCAACCATTGTTCAACACTGTGTGGTCTTGTGTCTTGCAGAGTGGTGTAGGGTATGCGTGCCAGATGTGGGGTATGGGGCATACAAACAGGATGCAGGATGGATGGGTGGTATGGCGCATGGACCCCAGGATGACAACTAGCATGAGAGATATCGAATGCATGGGGGCAGTTCCGACAGGAAAATGTGGGGTGGGTTTTTGAAACCCGCATCCCCCCCCCCCCATAACTACATTGGGTGGTTGTGCATTTTGTGTTTTCTTGTGCATTCCCACCTTTTTGAATGATGTTTAGTCCCAAATATCCTTCGACACGGTATGGGCTATGTATCCACATAGCCTTGCAGCCATAGGGACCCCTTGGCCTGGGGTTATGTAGACATACTTATTTCTCCCACTGCGGGGACCCCTTGGCCTCAGGTTGTGGACCCATGTTCATTTTTACCCCTACAACAACTTTGTACATTTCTGCAAATGCTGGGCTTGGTTGAGATTGGTATTTAACCCACATTCATGTTGGAACCCATGGTCGGCCACTTTCTGGTCACAAATAAGCACGGCCAAATCCCAGCACAGGACCCCCATCTGCCCGTCAGTTCCTGTGGCATGGGCTGTGCTTGCGCAAGACATACCCCCTTGCGCTAACATGGGGGTGTCCAAACACGGCAACCCAGTGTTTCCGCATTTTTGGGCCTTTTTTGGAGCCATGGGTTTTAGTTCCATTATTAAGATTTGTGGCTTTGTGCAGGCTGCAGGTGCCGTCGATTTGGGTGTAAAAGTGTTGGTGTAGCTGCAATTCTTTGTGTGTTTGCTGGCCTGTAGGGCACGCTTTTGTAGTCATGAACAAATCTCTTTCTCCCAAACCCAGCCCCGAAGCCTGCCCCAAAAGGCAAGCATGTTCAACTACTTCAAGATGACGTGCAACGTTGGCAAGGGGTTCCAATCGTGCAAAGGAGGATAATAGTTTGTATTGTGGTGTTTTCAGTGGTAGGTTGGGGTTATTTCTGCATCATGTGTTGCGTGGTATGTGTCACGTGCAAACACGGGCTTCTCCAAACACGGCGACCCTGTGTTACCGCACTTTTACTGAACCTGGCCCATGTTTGCGCGGGGGGGGGGGGGGTTACATTTTGTGTCTGCATCTTGTGTGCATTCCCCATGCCGCCCCACGTCTTCTGGTGTGTATGCGCCATACCGCAGTGCATGCTGGATGCATGCCTGATGTCGCCATTGTGTGTTTGCCCCATACTGCCCTACATCCGGTGTACCTGCCCCGTGCTGCACTACCTCCTGCATGTGTACGCCAATGTTGTGTGCACAAATGTATGCCCTGATACGATCTCCTAATTGCAGACCTGGACCTGGATGAGTCGATCGGATCCGATGTCAGCGTTGATGCAGCTGCTCTGGTCACAAAGTACCCAGCAATACAGGAATACCCCATTGAGAATGTGAGGGCGATTGCCAAGTATCTTGGAGGCCTCAATATTGATGTTGACAGAGTGTTCAACGTGTATCCCAAAGCCGCTGGGCTTGAACCCAGCCGCATTCAGGACAACGTTGTGTACCTACACTTAGTGGGTCTGCACCCGGATAAAGTGATTAATAGGGAGCCGCGCGTGCTTGATCACAGCATTGACCTGATGAAGGAGTCCATTGAGTATGTATTGAGGCAAGGGCTGGTGGACATTCCGAAGGTGGGAAACAGGGAGCCACTCCTGCTGCTGTACTCCGTGGCTGAGCTCGAGAAGCGGCTGGTATTCCTTCAGGACCTGGGTCTTGACGCAGTGCGAACACTGCAGCGGGAGCCGTGTGTGCTGCGATATGACACGGAGAACATGCAACGCGTTGCGCGTTTTCTGCGGGACCGAGGGCTCACAGGGGTCCTGCCGAAGCTGCCGCGCGTGTTTGGCTATAATCTTGAGAACAACATCAAGCCCAAAGCGGCTTTTCTGCTGGAGGATATGGGGCGTAGTGCCGAGGAGGTCAATAAGCATGGGCACGTATTTAAACACAGTCTATTAGGGCGGATTAAGCCCCGACACCAGTACTTACAGCACCTTGGCGTCACGAGGCGTTTCCATTTGCACCAGATGTATAAATGTAGCGATGAACAGTTTGCCAAGAACATTGCCAAGAAAAGTCTTGACCACTACATGGCGTGGATGTCGCAGAGTGGGGACTTTCTTCAGACAAGTGCTGCAGCAAGACAGGGAGATCCTCAACAGTGAGAAGGCGTGAGAGGGCGTGTCATGCCCATGGCGCACACGTGACCAGGCAGGGAAGGGTCGTATGGCACGGGGCTTCCCAGCTCTGGGCTTCTGGCCAAGGGCTTCACATAGTGCAGTCATTGAGCAAAGCCAGGATTTCAAGCCATTTTCGATTGGACTCCATTGTGTGGTCACTGGACACCTCGAACCCCCGGCTGAAGCAGCTCATGAATGCAATCCTCATTGACGAGCCTGACCATGCACTACATTGAGCCAGCAACATTCTGCTTCTGTTCTTGACATCATTTCTTGAACAATTCTGCTCGTGACTATTGCGCCCACGGCGATGGCAAACGTAGGTTTCATAACAGTTTTGGTGAGCGTGCAAGCGGTGCTGATGGAAGAAACAGTCTGTGGCCGAGGGACACGTCAGGGAGCTGACGGCATATTATGACAGGCAGAGCTGGCAGCAACGCCGTTGGCTCCTTGGGTATTAACGGGACCAAAGTGCGTTCGTGACAACCCCTCCAGCACAGCAGCCAAACCGCAGCCTAAAGGCTGCTACGTCCCGGCAACGCGATCAACTTTTTGCAGAAGTGCACAGGGGCTGTGCAGTCAATGCACGGACTGTGGGGGGGTCACATCTTTTGCCTTTGGTTGTCTGCGTGGGCCCGTACTGCGATGCACTCACTCTGGTATCAATGCCCGGGGCGCATCTTTTCATGCAGGTGCCCGCCTGAGACAGGTTCTTTCTCTGCATGCAAGGCCATCACTCATCATCCTTGCGGAACATGTATGCGTTGCTTTCTGCACAACTTCAGTCCATTAAGCGACATGACCCTGGGAGTACCGGGGATCCGTGCGCTTCCGTTTGGCTTTCTCAGCGGCAGTGCACAACAATTGCCACCAACGCTGCATGGCCATCTTCGTCAGCTGCTCCAGCAGTCGCTTTGGCTTCCCCCACTCTACTCCCCTGACCTGCGCACCCAAACACCCAAAGAGACATCACTACATGATTTGGCCGCACTCCAGTTGTGCACTCAAGACAGACATCTGTCCACCTATACACAAGACCATAACCCCTCCTTCCACTTTCCGGCCTGAGCTTTTCCAACCTACGAATCAGACACACCCCAGACTGATGGAAATAATGTGGCACTTGGTAATGGCAGGGGTCGGAGTGTTTGATGGGCAGTCGTCCATGTATGGCGCTCCTTTCTTATGAAATCCACGCCCGTCTCGTCACGTAGAGCGCAGGCCCATGGGAGGACCAGACCTCCCAGTTGCAATGACAGTTTTGCCCACAATGGTACAATCCATATGGGACTGGAGGCGCCCCCACAATGTGTACAATCACTTTGACTCCTTGGTGTCCCTCATTGCTGTAAACGTTCCTCTTTTTGCTGGGCTGCACCGTTGACAAAGCAGCACTAGTGTCCAGGAGCGTATTGATTTTGCACACCGCCTGCACCCGCCGTAAATCCATCTGTTTCGGACAAACAGACCAACCCTGTCTAACACAGCTGCCTACCAGGTTTTCACTGGAATCAATTCGCTCAGAGGCACCAGACAGGTGGAAAATGTGTACGGGTGGGGGGTGGGTGGGGTCATTCCAGCCCCGCCCCCCCCCCCGGCTCTCTGCAGGAGGATGGGGTCGGGGAAGGCTTTGTCGAGGCAAACACAACTTATTGGACAAAAGGCCGTAAGTGCCTATGGCCGCGGCATTCAGTCGATCAGCACCGACCATTGCTCTCTCTCTGTCTCTCTCTCTCTCTCTCTCTCTCTCTCTCTCTCTCTCTCTCTCTCTCTCTCTCTCTCTCTCTCTCTCTCTCTCTCTCTCTCTCTCTCTCTCTCTCTCTCTCTCTCTCTCTCTCTCTCTCTCTCTCTCTCTCTCTCTCTCTCTCTCTCTCTCTCTCTCTCTGGAAAAGGGGCTCTCGTGACAGGCCAGTCCAAAGAGGCCAGTGTAAGAGAAAGACACGTGCGCGGTGCGCGCGTATTCACACTTTCCCCTTGTGCTTTTTTCTGCACCTCACCACCATCTTCCCCTCCCTCGTGGTGAGCCCATGTGCCATGGCTGCGGGATAGGGCGCCAAGCCAGGTTGCGATGGCTGTTGCAATGGTGTACAATTGCCACGGGTAAGGCACTTGGGCACACCAAAACGTGAAACGTTTGAATCGGGCTCTTCGGTCTGAGCGGCGGTACCAGAGAGTTGTTCTTCCTCAACCTACGCCCCCCCCCCCCTGGCAGGGTGCGTGGGCGGCCACAACCAGCATTGGTGAGGAGGCAGAGGGGAGCCCTCGGATTTTGTATGCTGACCCCTGAGGTTACCGTGTCCCTGCCCCCCTGGGGGCGCTGTGCGAAAAGTAGGCTATTTTGTGGAAGCTTACCGTCGCAGTGGATGGTCAACATTGTGTGGGTATGCCCGGTCTTACCCGCTACGAGTGCTGATGTTAGGATATCTCTCGGGGACATTCATAATGTGCCAACGTTGTGGGTTTTGGCACTTTTTGGGATTTTTGCCAAGTTTTGCTTCCGTGCGCAAACATGTCATCACATAGGGGGGGGGGGGGGGGTATGTGTATATTTTTTTGAAATTTGCAAGAAAAGTCCATTTCGGAAATGTATGAGTGGGGGCTGGGGGGTAGGTGGTCACATTTTTCAGCACAGCACAACACATTGGACGGTGCACACAAACATGGCACTGCACCGTTGAATCATTTTTATTCTGAATCATCGTCATCATCAGCATTTCTTTTTTTCGTGGAGGGCTGGGACGCCATTAGGGCAGACATCCCCCTGTTTGTGGACAGGGACATCTTTCTTCAATTATTCCCAATCCTGCAACCTCCGTGCCTTCACTGGCACCCAACCTTCGTCAAGGGGCACAGCCCATAGGCCATCGGCTCACTGTATCCTGATTTCAACCATACATATCCAGGATGGGACGCCGCATCGCCTGCACCTGCACCTGCCCTTTTGCGCGTCAAAGGTTTCTGTGGTGCATCCGGGGAAGCAACAGTCCGTGGAGTGAATTTGTATGTAGACATGGCAGCTGCCGGTTGACAAAAAGAGGCAGCAAGCAACACAGGCACCGTCCAAAATGGACGAATCTCAAACATGTTGGCAGTACAGCATGCAGACCCAGGGTGTTCCAAATAGCCTTTTCCAAGGCCTTTCCGAATATACCCCACATACCCTACCTCCGGAACACTCAGTGGGCACAAATAAGGCAAGAATCACGGCGACCAGCAAAAAACCACAAAGTTGGCACAAAAGTCAACGTCCCCGAGAGATATGGGACAAGTATGCGCCACAACACAACCAAGGATGTTTCATGGGGTTTAAAGTGGGTATACATGATGGTGTATATAAGGGACGGTTTGCCTTCCCACATCCCTTTCATTGGCTGCAAGCCATTGACTGTCCGGCAAAAGAGCTGCAATGATATTCATCGGTATTATGGAGCATGGGTGGAATATTGGTTTGCCGGCCTTTGGTCTTGGAGGGTTGTGCGTGACATTTGGCTGGGTTCCTATGAGGATTTGTCTGTTTTTGCCAGGTGCGCCAGGCTTCGTTTACAAGAATTAAGTTGCAATGGCGGGGGGGGGGGGGGCTTCAGCTGGGTGGGTGGGTCTAAAGCTCTAGACCCCCCCCTTTATAATTCCGAGGGTTTCCTGGTTGGGCTCTTGCCACCCCTTCTTTCTTTGGTTAGAGGAGCCTTGTGTGGCTGTTTGCTGATGCCCCTTTCCACTTTGTCGTCATGCAGGCACCATGCCGAAATCTCTTTGTGGTTGTGGGGTATTCGTTGGATCCTCTGAGCAGGCCAAAAGGGGGCATCTAAAGAGTGCGGATCACAAGCAATGGGTGCAAGGAAAGAAGAGTGAGTGCTCACTCAATTTCCTCAAGGTGACCCTAGTGCAGCCAACAAAAGCTTCAACAGCCAGTTCTAGTAGCAACAGCAACAACCCTACACAGAGCAACAACGTTGCACAGAGTGGCACTTCTGCACAGAGCAAGAGTGCCGCACAGAGCAACAGTGCGGCACAGAGTGGTGGTCCCAAACAGAGGAGCGGTGCTGCACAGGGCAAGATTGCTACATAGAGCACGAGTCATGCAGAGGCCCCGGGGCCCGCCTTTAACATTTCCCCAGGGCAGACCGGAGACCGGTCAACAATTAAGGAAACGGCACGAAGCTACTGGCGTGGCTGTACATTTCTAGGCATGTACAGAGCATCAATGGGTGACTTGCATATTGATGATTTTCTTCCTGCTATGTGTGTCACCTTTTGGGGCCGGGATGCCTAACTCGGGAGAGCGCCTTGGCTTCAATTTGGTTTACAAAAAATGCCCCCCACATAATTGTAAGAGGGGGGGGGGGGGTCTGGGTGATCAAAAGTCGGGTGGGTGGGTCCAAAGTTGGGTGGGTGGGTCTTGTCCAAAATAATCCCCCCCTCTTATAAACGAAGCCTGATGTGCACATGTGCTTCCGCAGAGGTGGGTGGATTTCAGGATAGTCACGGGAAAGTTGAATTACTATTTGGCGTTGTGTGTGCGCTCTGCACAAACACCCCCCCTTGAAAATACACCAAATTCTACAGATGGGCCAGTAAAAATGCACGCGTGGTGCATGTGTGTTTCTCTAAACACTAGTGATGACCTACAACGTGGGTCTAGAATCCCCTGTGATACATAACTCAAAAACAAACAATCAGCGCATTGTAGCAATCATTTTGAGCTATCTATGTTGGGGTACCTCAAGACAGCCCCCCCCCCCCGCCCCCCCCAACCTCGGGTCCGTGGTAAAACTGAGTAAAAAAATTTTTTTTAAAAAAAAATTTTTTTTACTCAGTAAGTGGGGTTTCTACTCAGTTGCGAAACTGAGTAGAAAAAAAAATTTTTTTTTTTACTCAGTAAAAAACTGAGTAGAAAAAAAAATATATTTTTTTACTCAGTAAAAAACTGAGTAGAAAAAAAAAATATTTTTTTTTACTCAGTAAAAAAATTAGTAGAAAAAAGCCCTTTTTTCTGATTTTGCCCCCCGCTCTGAAGCGGTGGGGATCCCCGATACGGCAGGGGTGAGGTAGCCATTTCGCCCACTTGTGGGCCACTTCTGATTTTGCCCCCCGCTCTGAAGCGGTGGGGATCCCCGATACGGCAGGGGTGAGGTAGCCACTTTGCCCACTTGTGGGCCACTTCTGATTCTGCCCCCCGCTCTGAAGCGGTGGGGATCCCCGATACGGCAGGGGTGAGGTAGCCATTTCGCCCACTTGTGGGCCACTTCTGATTTTGCCCCCCGCTCTGAAGCGGTGGGGATCCCCGATACGGCAGGGGTGAGGTAGCCACTTTGCCCACTTGTGGGCCACTTCTGATTTTGCCCCCCGCTCTGAAGCGGTGGGGATCCCCGATACGGCAGGGGTGAGGTAGCCATTTCGCCCACTTGTGGGCCACTTCTGATTTTGCCCCCCGCTCTGAAGCGGTGGGGATCCCCGATACGGCAGGGGTGAGGTAGCCACTTTGCCCACTTGTGGGCCACTTCTGATTTTGCCCCCCGCTCTGAAGCGGTGGGGATCCCCGATACGGCAGGGGTGAGGTAGCCATTTCGCCCACTTGTGGGCCACTTCTGATTTTGCCCCCCGCTCTGAAGCGGTGGGGATCCCCGATACGGCAGGGGTGAGGTAGCCATTTCGCCCACTTGTGGGCCACTTCTGATTTTGCTCCCCGCTCTGATCGTACCCACCGTGCTTAGCTGGTTTTCGAACATTTTTTTTTCCCGTTAAGGACACCCCTACTAAAGAACATCCAACCACAACCGCGGAGGAAGTGGGCAACGTTTTTGGATGCTTTCGGTTCCCTTGCATTTGCAATTGCACCCCTGTATTCCACCTTCATCAGGCAGGATGATTTTGTCAGTTGCCATCCGGCATGTCTGTTGATGTTGCATTGTGCCTTGTCTAGACATGTTGTCAAAGGCGACTTGCAAGTGCCACAGGATAGATTGTGGTTATTGCGTGAGATGGCACAAGCTACTTTGTACTACAGTGGTTCCAAGTTGGCCCCCACACCCCGGACCCGGTCAATGCATTGGGAGGTGTCTCGGTTGTACCCCACGCCCAAATCTGCAGACCCCCCTGACACATGCTTTTTTTGCGATGGCACACCCGCCATAGCGTGTCAGGAATGTAAGGTTCTTCATTGTACCTTCCATACCACTGTCTTGTGTCAGTCCGAGATTTGTGTAGGATTGCGCCAATTCCGGGCGGCCCCCGTTGCTGCTGCTGCTGCTGCTGTTGTTGCTTTTGCTGCAGTTACTGCTGCCAATGCCACGCATGCCACTCCTGGCAATGCCAATGCCACTGATGACACCCGTCCCGGTGTGTGGATCTGTCGGAAGTGGTATGCGTTGCCTCCTCAATACCCCCAAAATGCTGATGGTCAATTGGAAAATGACCAAGCATTTTGCAGACAGCTGCATCTGGAAAAGAAAGAAGATCTCTTTGAGAGATGCAAGCTGAATCCTACCCCGAGAGGCAAGCCTCACAAGAGAGATACTAAGGCCGACTTGATCTTCAAGCGTGTCTTTTGTAACTACTTGTAAGTAGTTGGCCCCACCCTCCCTCCCTCCTCTGTGCATGCATGCATACGATACTCAACCCTCTTTGGTGAAGTGGTTGTGTGATCCCTCCCTCCTCTGTGCATGCATGCAGACGGTACTCAACCCTCCTTGGTGAAGCGGTTGTGTGATATATATATATATATATATATGATGGTTTGGCCCGGGTGGGGCGCCACTAACACAAGTGGCCGGGAATCGACTCGGGGGCCTTGTGCCCTTAAACAAAAGTACCACCTACCATCAAAGTGTGCAGTTTTTTGTGCATTTTTTTTCAAAAAAAATTGTCTTTTTACTGAGTAAAAAAAAATTTTTTTTAAAATTTTTTTTACTCAGTTTTACCTCAAATCTACTCAGTTTTACCACATTTTACTCAGTTTTACCTCGTCTGGTACTCAGTTTTACCAAATACCCCCCAACCTCCCCTGCCGACCCATTGGGGGTCCCTGTCATGGGAGCCCTGAAGGGAGGGGGCAAGGGATCTAGAAAAGCTCCCCGCGCAATCAAAGTGCAAAGATCCTGCTTACCATATGGTACAAATATGTCACATGTGGTGCATTCAATGCACTACCTCGCCATTTGCTTGCCATTGGCTTGCCATTAGTTCACTATTAGCTCTCCACCAGTGGCTCGCCATTAGCTCGCCATTAGCTCACTGCCATGAGACACAAATCTATTGACAGTATCTCCCAAGAATTTGCACATGTCCCACAGCTCATCCCACAAGTCTTGATGTGCCAATGGCTCTGTGGACCCCACCGGTTGATGCCATTCAATTTCAACACTTCCCTCACAACCCTGCCTGCACCACATTTGTCCATCACTACACCTTCTTTGTTCATGGGCAGTAGCACCCCCTGCAACTCTGCCCACCCTATCGTGTGTTTTTCACATGCTGACAATGGCAGACGCTCGCGGCGGGGCCCTCATCTCCAAACCATACCCCAAACCCTGCAGGTGACAACCTTGAAATCTCGTTTTTGGGGCTATCAGCAAATGCCACATCCCAGCCCGCATCCATTTCTCTCCAATGACTTGTTGCTGAGACCATGTCTCCCCACTTTTGGGACACACTACCCCCCCCCCCCCACCCACCTCGATTGTCATAACACGGGCCAGTTCTGCCTGCACCCGCCGTGCCCCCTGAGCAACTGCAAAGCGGATAAGAGCTACATTCCACGGACGGCACAGTGAGGAGATCAATCTATGTGCGACGTTGTCCAATCAACATCCCAGCAGGCTGGGACAGAGACACAATGGTGGGTGGGTGGGCTGAGGCCCCCCACTCACAGGGGGCGTTTTGCGCTGTGCACAAGGTATGTACAGGACCACGCCCAACCTGCATAGTGGTGCCTAGTACCCGCAACAATGAGCCTTGTTATCCATTTATATGAGTTGCATGCATGCTTTGCCCTCATTTCTAGTGCATTGGTATGTGTTGTTGTGCATCCTTTCCTATAGGTTCATGGTATCTTTTTCCAGATTCGCCCACACATACCCAGTGGCACTACTGTAAGTGCAGACAGTTCTAATTCATCCTCCTCATCAGCCGGCAGCACAGAAATCACTAGTTGAGCCTCGCCTCAACTGTTGTTTGCACTTCCATACTTAGGCAGTTTTTCTGTCTTCTTTTCAGAACATGTGCCATGGACGGGCATGAAATGCAACCAGCCTCAGAATCACATCAGCCTCACGCTTCCGCCGAGCAGAGACTCGCGGAGCAAGCTAGAGAAACTCTACAACTACGAGAGCAGCTCGCCCGGGCGTCTGTGAAGGAACGTCCGACACTCCCTCCCCAATCCGTGCCAGAGCTAAACAAGGAAACATCAGGCTGTCCAACGTTGTGGGGGTGTAGTATGGTTTGTATAGGCAAGAATATTGCCAATTGTAGCAAAAACCCCCAATTTCTTCCTGTCATGTGCGCGCTGTGCCCGCGCTGTGCACACACGCCCCCACACAAATAAACAAAAGGGTTGGAGGTGGTATGGAGGGGAGCAGCAGGACAGGGGTAGGGGAGGGGTTGTGCTGGGCCCCGGTGGCAGAACTTTCGTTACCTCCGCTTCACTCCACTAACTGTAGGTTCTGGTTCAGGGGGCAAAAGTGCAGAAACATGGGGTTGCTGTGTTTGGTCCATGTGACCGCGCAGCAAGTACCACAGAACACATGTTGCAGACATGAGCCAACCCTACCCTTCAGAACTACAAAAGGGTATTCAACAAGCCAGCATACACACCAGAACACAAGACCAGGTTAGGCTGCATGCATAAAATATCTCAGACATGGGGGCTGGGGGGGGTATGACTCCGTTGGTCATGTCTGTTTGGAAGAGTGGTTGCCTGTGGGCATTGTGCATACAGTGGTGGCCAATCCCCTCTCCCATCACTTTGATCATGGGTTGACTTGTGTGGTTTCCAGATCCCTGAATGCACACCTGTGATTTCTCTTTTTTTTTTGTGCTTTGATTGGTGACGGTATACTTCTGCCGCTGGGGTCTGTTTGCACTCCTAGTACTCCGTGATGGGAGGTAACTGTTGCAAGGGGGTGAAGGAGTTTCTCACTGATGATGTCCCTATCCCTGAGCACGACAAGCCAAGCGATCAACCACAACCTACTCCTACCCTGACGCCAGCACCACCTCCAACGCCAAATCCAACGCCCATTCCTGGGGGGTCTCCTGCACTCAACGCCGTGATTGGTATTGAAGACGATGGTAAAGAAGATGAAGAAGAAGGTCAGTGTACATGCTTTCAGAGGTAGGGCATCGGCAAACAGGACCCCAGGGGCCAGGGCCGCGGGCGTGTATTTGCTTGAGAGAGTGCAATCACTGGCGGCACTTGTGGTCTGCTTTGTGGAGGGGAGAAACGCGCGAGCGGGGGGGGGGGGGGGGGCAGGGATCGTTCAAGGCCCCCGAAATCGGGGGGCAGTGCCAAGGGGGGTGGGGACTCTTGTGCCAGAGCCTCTCCTGGCGAAGCAGCCCCGAGGAACTGCTCTGTCAAACGTTTTTCTCCGCCAAAATATCTACTTCAAAATGGTATAGCACGTCCTGGGGATGAGTTTGAAAGGGCGTTGCGTGTGGGTGCCTACCTGAATACTGGCGCTTGGTAGCGGTGCCTCTCTCCCCTGAGCCTTCTGTGACCCAGCCTTCCTCCTTGGCTGGTTTTGAGGCTCTGTCACGAACTCCTTTTGCCTGTGAGTCTCATGGACCTTAGTCTTTCCATATCGCCCATGCCACCCCAAAACATGATCCAAGGCCCCTCGCGGTTTGTTGCATGTGTAGTGGACCCTGGTCCGACTCGGAGGGCCAGCTCCCTTTCATCTCCACGGCCGCCAGTGCCACACCCAGACCCAGCGCCGTCGCCATATCTAAGTCCGTCGCCACACCCCGGCCCATCGCCATCACCACACCCCAGCTCATCGCCATCACCACACCTCGGCCCATCGCCATCACCACACCCCAGCTCATTGCCAGCACCACACCCCAGCCCATCACCATCACCATACCCAGACCCGTCGCCTGATTCAAGCCCATCGCTGTGCCCAGCCCAATTGCCCCATCCAGCCTCACAGTCAGGTATCTTTTGTCGGTCCGTCGCAAAAGACTATGTATGTATATGTATATGTACCAATCATGTTGCAGTCCATGCCCGTTCACCAGCTGCCAACTGCCATCGGTGCACAACCAGTACTCACGGAAAGCCAGCAGCTGCCACCAACAGTTTGTCGGGGGCAACCGATCACGGGCCATCTGCGCAATCGGCCGTCCTGGTGCAACAGCACAAAGCCTGTGGCCAGGGGTTGTTGGCGGTTCCGCAGGCCCCTGTTCCCCGATGGCACTTTGCTGGGAAGCCGCCGCAGATGGCTGTGACCGTGCGGCTGTCGGCAACCTTCGTCGCTTAGCCGCCCATTAATGGTGGACCGCCTTTTTTCTGAGTGACGGGCCCATGGCCGTCGATTCACAGCTGCGTGCACATCTAGTTCCTAAGGGCCCGACCTTGTTTACCCCCAAAAGCGACCCTGCGGTAATCCTGTCACGCTTCTGCACTGTGCTCTCTTGCACCGCTGTGGCGTGGCAGTCGGGTTTAGCAAGTCTCTAGCCGCGTTTCATTCATGTTTGCATCAACGGACGCCCGGACACCGCAGCAACAAGCACCGCTGATTCGGAAGTATTGTTGTGTGCATGGACTGCTCGCCCAGGCCAGTGTTGCTTGCACCTGAGGCATTTATTCTCTTTGCTGATGACTCAGGCCATCCAGGCATTCCTGACTCTGAGCGGCACGATCCCATGATAGACCTTGTCCATCATTCGGACGGTGAAGACTCTGAAGATGACGACGACCCTACACTGGGGCTCACCAAGTTTGAGCCACCCTTGCCTGAGGTTTGCTCTGTTTGTTTTTCGGTTGTTTAGCACAGATCCCATCCCCTGATAGTGTGACATTGTGCTGTGGGAATGCGCCAGGACCATTAGCCCCCCCCCCCCCCCCTTTGTCCACTCCCCCCGGTGGCAAATGCAATGAGGCACAGAATGAAGCGAGGATCACTAAAACAGGCTGGCCGTTCCAGAGAGTTTTCGTATATTGGAACTGTTTCGTTGCTTTGCAACGCCTCGTTTACTCAGGAACCAATCCCACAGGCACTGCAACCCGCCGTCCTCTTCCGGTGGCACAATGCAAAAGTCATCCAGGCTGTGCCGTGGTCGAAAGATATGGTTGGCGATCTTGAGGTGAATGGACAAGTGGTGGGGCGAGTACAAGGGGGACGCGAGACCTTTGTGGGCCCCATGGAATGGCGAAAGGTTTCCGAGTTCCATTTCCAAATGTGCGACGATAACGGGCCATGTGTCGCAGGGTGTTGCAAGTGGAAGGGTGATACGTATGCCTGCCAGTTGGCCCCTGCAGAAGCAAAGGTCGTTCACACCGTCGGGAACAGGCTACGGATGCTGCCCCCACACGATGGAGGTGTTTTTTGTGGTACTATCTCTAAGGCCAGCGCCGACAGCTCCATCCTTTGGTGCGTTCAAGACAACGACAAATCCCCAACTCAACTGCACCAGGGCGTCCGCCCCTTGAGTACCATTTGGCCTTGCCTTGTGGCGCTTCAATTTGCGGAGAAGGACGCGGGCGGCAAGCCCAGGAATGAGGATGGTACCCCGCAAACGGTGAGTTTCGAGCTCTCTTCCCCGCCTGAAGGGTATGAAAAGGGCACACGACTACTGTTGGTGAATCCCAGTTCACTTGTGGATGCCACAGTGGAGTCTTGGAACCGCCTGCAACGCCCCACACAGCACAGCTTGCAGCTGGCTTCAGGTGTCTCATTGGTGCGAGACCTGAATGTCTTCAACCACTGCAGGCAGCGCTTTGATTGTGCAGCCGAGTACTGTCTGGAGATCCGGAGCTATTGTCGATATCTGTGCAGTAGATGGGCACACCTGATAGACGCAATCACTGGGGCTGAGCTCAACGTGGAGACGCAGGTGCTGAACGTGAACATGTGCATGGCTGAGGGTGTGGATCGGTTTGGATGGCACAATGCTGCCCATAGCCTGGACCTTGCGGGGCTGATAAGCAGAACGCATGCGAGCCAACCGGTCGCCATTGTTGGTGGTCCTGGGTCTGGCAAGACAGTGGCCTCAACGCAACTGATATCTTGGCTTGCCATGCAGCATGACGGGGTGCCCCTCATGCCATTGCTGGTGTCTGTGCACCGGTTGGTTCGGATTGTGGCTGGAAAGGCGCCCACTGATGCATCAGCACTGCTGGTGAAGTATCTCCACGATTTTCTCTCTCGTGAACACCCAAAACTCAAAGAGTGGTCGATGGTGCTGGAACAGGCACTTGAAATGCGTGCGGCCGTTATTGTACTTGACGGCATTGAGAATGCTGGAGGGAGGGAGGCCTGGCTCAGGCAGTTTGTTATCAAGGAATTGCTGCAGGGCGGGCACCGTATCGTGGTAACAACCAGACCAGAGGGTGTCGGGCTTGTGCGGTACAACGATCTGTTTGTGATGCTGGAGTTGCAGCCACTCACACCTGATCAGCAACGCGATGCTGTGAGACACCAATCGACATCAGTGCCCCGGGATGTTCAGGAGGTTGCCCAGCGGTTGCTCGCCTTCAGCGCTATTCGGAACGAGCAGGACCGGATTTGGGAAGAGGCCTTCACATCGTCAGAGGTGCGGGAGCAACTGGAGTGTTTGAAAGTGCCTAGTAGCAGCTTAGACATGCGGCAGAAGTGCCTCGATGGCACGCGCGAAGTGGCCCGCCGTGACGATGGGCCCCACTCCAATTACTTGAAGGCCGTCAATGCCGAGCTGTCCCCTGCCCTCAAGGCCCCCATCACCGAAATGAAGGCCCAACTGGAAAAGAGCGGTTCGGGCCTCAGCAGGACCACACACACCGTGGCAAGGGCGCTGCCGCAGCTTTACGAGAAGTTGGGGGGTGCAGCCACCTGGACTGGCCCTTCTCTTTGGGAAGAGGTCATGGCATGCACCGATGAGATCTACGCCGTGGCAGAGGCACTGCTGCCGCATTGCCAGGCCGCGGTGACGGATTTCCTCCAGAGATCAGGCGTTGCCACGGACCCGGAGGTGCTGAAGTTCGGTCTGAAGGATCCCGTGCGCCTCTACGAACAGGCGCACGATGAATATTCATGGGTCTCTGAAGGGCGGCCAGAGGCCTGTGTCCGTGACGTGATCCGCACGAGGGTTGTGTGTCCGGACGGGGACGTCATGGCCAACCTGCTTCGGAACATTGCTGGTCTGCCGCAGGCGTCACAGGGATCACAGCCTTGCCTTCAGCTCCTGCGCATGAACAATAAGTGCGACCCAAAGACACTGGAGGCCACGCACTTGCGCAGTGTTGTGGTCACACTGCTGCTGGTCTGCGGGCAGTCCTCCATCTTCGTGGAGATGCAGATCCTCCTTGCCGCAGGATTGAAGCACAGCGAGGATACCCATGCCGAGGACCACCGCGACTACCTCCGTCAAAGCCTTTGTGCGGACCGCCAACTGGACGCCTCCATGTTGAGGTCCATGTCCATGTCCCTCCCTACAACACCACTGGCCCCGGGTCAAAGAAGCCAACAGGAGCTTGACGGACTGCTGGGGTGGATCCTGCACTTCGTCCAAGAAGCCCGTGTCCCGGTGCAGCTCTCGATGCTGCTGCTGATCCTCCAGCATTTTGATGACTTGAAAGACATGCCTCTGAGTCAGCGAGCCCACGAGCTGTGGAAGCAGGCGTTCATTTTTGTGCTGCAGGACGGCGTGAAGGTGTCGGTAAAAGAGCTTCGGGAGACCGTAGCCACCCTTTTGGAGCACAATCCAATGAAGGAAGTTTTGGATTTGATGCGTATGTTGTGGCTTTGCGCTTTCCTGTCTCCGGCCCAGATCTGTCGAGATTGCAGACGACCCCATGTATTCATTGGATTGGCTGACATCCGTTAGCAGAAAGCCCCCACGCCCGACCACAATTTTTGTTTTGAGAAAAATGAAAGTTGCTGCGGAAGAATCATATTGCCAGACGTTGTAGGTCAACGTGTCTGGCACCATTTATCTGAGGTGGGGCTGGTTGCTGCCATGGATGTAATATTCTTCCAAACGTCAGATAGTGCCATAACCTGATTTCCTCAACACGGTGGGGGCCCATACCAGACCTCATGCGCCTACACATGCGTGTACCTTTACCAACTTTTGCACTGAGCGCACACCGCGCGCATCGGCCACGAGCCGCTCTGGCACGGCTGTCCGGCTGCTCCGCTAACGCTTGGTGCATGCCATTCTCGTTCCAGGCGATTCCATTGCTGGGGGGTCCCAATGCTCTGTCTTTTGCCTGTGGCCATGTGTTTGTGCCCCTTCATTGTATCTTTGCATTTTGGTATTTGACACATCCGTAGTCTACCAGACAATCACCAGACTGGCTGGAAAAATACAAGTTTTGCATTTGTCACATGTGCTTGTAGTTCGTCACACCGTTGTGACTTGATCATTTGTAATGGCCAGAATATGAAAAAAAAAATTTATGAGTTTTTGATTGGTTGAAAACGGAGCATAAATGAAAATATCTCCCTTTGGCCGGGCGCATGCCCATCCTGATCTCTCACTATTATTCCTTCAGACAACAAGATCGGTGTTGACGGCGCGTGTTCGCTTCGTCGGGTTCTTGAAGTCGACGGTACGCTGACAACGCTGAATCTCGCAGGTGTGTCTGCAGAGCCATAGGGTGCATGGGCAGGAGGCTGGTGCGTGCGGGGGATGTTTGGCCTTCTGTGGTATGCACGCTGCGCTCCCATCCCCACCTCACCATTGCAGACAACGGAATCGAAAATGATGGCGCATGTGCAATTGGGAGAGCGCTTGAAGCAAATGAGCTGCTGACAACGCTGAGCCTTGGATGTATGTCCTGTGGAGAGGATGGGTGGTCAGTGCATGTCGGAGGGATATTTTACAACGTGGGGTGCAGGTTTGGTGCATGTTGAGGGCAGCAATTGGGGTGGGGATTTTGTGTGTGGGCACCACTGAATACACTAGTGGGGGCAGGGGCCTCTTGGTGTGAGGTTGCAGAAATTTGGCGTGGCACCGTGTTGTGGGAGGATTTCCATTTTTTGTCCCGTGCTTTCATTTCTTAATTCCTTTATTTTTTGTCGGGGCAGTATCGGGCAGGCGCAAGCAGGGCTGTGGAGGTCAGGACCTGGGGCATGGCACATGGTTGCAGAAGCAGAAGCAACATTCAGTCACAGATGCAGGTGCAGGAAGTTTCCGAGACGTGTGGCAGACCGGTATTTTGCTGTTTTTGTGGCCAAGTGGGCGGTGGCCTGTGCACAGGGAACGGAATATATGATGACGGTATTAGTGGATTTGCCCGGGCTCTTGAAGTCAATAAGACGCTGACGTCCCTGAATCTTCAAGGTATGCGCTGTCCTGACTGAGCCGAGTGGTGTATGGAGGTGAGGCTCAGTGCAAGTTGTCGGGATTTGTGGTGCCTCTCAGGGACTGGTGGGTCGCACGCCTTGCAGTGTCCCTGTTCCTTGGCAGTCTTCCCATTTTTTTTATATTGGGCGCCCAATCGGTTACCCATTGCAGGTTCCACTTGGTTCTTTTGGTCTCCGACCCTGTCCCAGGGCTGGGAGAACGCTTTCTGCACGCCGCAGGGTAACAGAAACATGGTTCATTGCAAACTGTTGAGCAAACAAACCTGATATCCAAGAAACGATGCATATTGATCTTTTGACACCATCGCTCCATCAATGTGAAGACTACGGCTCCGGCTCAATAAGCAACAACAATTTCAATGCAAGTCACATGGGCTTCAGTTTTTAGGTCAACGACGTAGAAACAGCAATATTCCACAATTAGGCAGGGTCACCAAACTGTGTGCCGCAGGCGCCACAGGCGTTCTCTGGGGCAATCTGCGCTGAACCTCTTCATTGTCTGCAATTTCTTGTGTGACAAGTCATGCCGTTGGTTTATCAAAGGGCCTGGAACAGTTACCCTTTGCTCACCTTCGCCGTCCTGCTCCAGATTTAAACCAGCAATCTTGTTACATGACTTGTAGGAGAGGAAAGCGAGCCATTGGACACGGGTTCACAAATTCAGTGCCCTCGGCCCCACCCCAAGCGCAGAGGGCGAGCAGCTCTAATGCACATGTTTTTGCCCAAACTCCTCTGTGACATGCTGCTCCAGGAGCAGCACATGGATACCTCTGCACTTGTGCAACAGGCGCTACAAGGGCGGCTACATGTGATGGATGACGAGCGTTTCGTCCCTGTTGGTTGGTGGACCTCCTCCCATTCTTTCGGGGTGGAGGCGAGGAAACTCACCTCGCGACCTGGTGACCTCTCTGCCAGGGGGCACGGGATCAATAGGGCGGCCTCTAACGGTCGTGCCACCTGCTGTTTATATGCTGGTGGCTTTAGAGTGCAGGCATTACCTGCATCCTCCAATTACATCTGCAGATAATTTTATTGGTCCAGACGGTGCACATGCGATAGGCCGGGCCCTTGAAGTCAACGGGACACTGGCAACGCTTTACCTCAATGGTGCGTGGTGTACATGTTCAGAGGGCTTGGGGCTGGGGCTATTGTGGGGAATGTAGCGCAGTGGTCAGGGTAGGGTTCCACCGGCTGGGTGGGGAGCAGTGCATGCCTGAGCAGCAAGCGTGGATTTGGGGCTATTGCCCTGGGGCATGTCACTAGTTCTGGCACCTGATGTCTGGGAATGGCAGAAGATTGGTATGGCATTCACAGTCACCCAACGTGAATTGCTCCGGATCGGTCACACCAGCGAAATGCTCCCGGCATACAGTTTTGCCCATACGTGCCGGAGTGGGGCGAATCCTGGCGTCCCGGCTCCTGAATACAGGTCGCAGTGCTGCTTTCCCGCATGGTCAGAACTGCGGTTTACGGAAAGGGGCGTTGTTGTGTAGTATAAATGGCATGCTCGCCCCAAATGCCACATTCGCAGGGAACGAAATCGGTGACCACGGTGCCGGTTCAATTTGCCGGGCCCTGGAGGTCAACGGGGCGCTGAGAACGCTTCACCTGGAAAGTATGTGGGATGCATGCACCATCCTCCAGAATGCTCCTCGTGGTTCAGTTCAGCTCTTACGGGGTATTTGGTTTTGTGCAGGGCTGTCTCCTGAACCAGCATGTTTTGCGTCATCACCAGTGGTGCGTCTTCCTAAGGCGAATGCAACAGTCCTCTTTTTGTTGTACGCAAGAAGCAGCTCTCAAAAAGGGTGAATTTTCAATGCTCTTGGGCATCCTGTTTTAATTTGTGCATATGGCAAGTCATTATCTGTATTTTTGGGTGCAGAGCCCCAACTTGCCAACTTTTTGGGTATTTCTTTTCATCTTCAATGCTTTGCATGGTTCATCAATCTAACAAAAATTAATGCCCAAAAGGAGGAACAAGCAAGGCCCAGGAGCCCCTTTGCAGGGAGTTATGGTTGCCCTTGCCTAGGGTGCCAGTCGAATCCCAGGGTCAAAGTTTGAGCACAAGGCAGAGCCTGAGACCAATTTGACCCTCATCATTGGCAGAGGGTGGCAGATGGATCATCTCCCCTGCACTGTGCGTGGAACCACTGGCTAAGCTCCACTACAGCCCTACACACCAGAACATTTCCGCAATTGCCCGCGAAATTTCCTATGCTTTTTTTTGGCAGCTTCTGCGAAATTTCCCACAGCGCAAGTTACCACGCGAGATCGACTGGGCACCAAATCCCTCCTGTTGAGGTGACACTGCGGTCACAAGTCCCGTGGGGTGGGGTTCATGTCCAGCGGCCAACAACGGGAAGTACCGCCAGCACTCCAAGGGGTTTGCTCCGAGGGGGGACCACTGGCACTGCCCCTAGGACCACGATGAGGGCACAACCGTGCTACCCCTGAGCACAAAAGGTGCCTGCCCTCCTCGGTGGCCCCTTGGCGAGTCTGGGGTGCATTCAGATTTTGTGCAGGAGCAACGGCCTGTTGTCTAAGAAGTTCTCACCCTATGTTTGGGTGTTGTGACTCGCCGGAGGATCACGAGGGCGGAGGGTCTGCTCGAATGAGGGGTCCCCCCCCCCCCCTCCCCGCCCCCCTCCTGGCCTCAGCTACACTTAATTACCGAAGGTCCTCTTCCAACTCTCTGAACCACCCCCGACCTACGTACCTGCCCTCCCATTTATTGGGATAGCTCACATACACCCCTTCCGGCCAGCGCCCCCCCCCCCCCTTTGGGCCATTTTTGGTCTTCTGTGTGGGTTCATGATGCAAATCGAAAGGGCTGAGGCGTGATCATAAGAAGTAATACCAGTACCATCTGTGCCCTGAAGCCTCAGATCTGAAATCGTTGAAGTTTCCCTCATTGAATTTTGTTCAAATTCTTGAGACAGAATGTGTGCGACGGCGCTGCGCGCAAGGGCTGCATTGCACCCATTTACAGGGACCGCAATTGGTGCTGCTGGTGCAAGTGGGATTGGCAGGGCGCTTGAAATCAATCAGGCACTCACGACGCTGAAAGTTGGAGGTATGCGGTGTACATACTGGAGCACAATGCCAGCTATCCCCATTGCAAGCGGCACGCAACCCCCCCCCCCCCCCCAATGGATGGTGCAAACAGGGCAAGGCGGACCACGCTCACCACAAATGGCGCAGAGCGCAGAAGGGAATCGCGTACCACAGGCGTAGCTCCCAGGTAGGCCTCGGCGAAGGAAGGCCTGGTAGAGCGTGAGGGCCTGCCACAGCTCCGTCGCACTGCATTGCCGGGGTGGCCTGCAGTGGACAGTTGAGCTTGGGCCGGTAGTGTGGGGGTTGGTCCCTAAAGATGGACTGGGCACTGCCGTGCACTCTTGTGGGGCGTGTTGGTGGACGGGGCTGCTCACTACCGCCAGCAAGGAAGATACTCCGCCGTGGACAGAGTGCGGATACTCTGAGCGAAGATATTTCTGCAACGCGCTCACCATGAATGGTGCAGAGCGCAGAAGATATTACTGCAACGCACTACCAGCAAGTCACACATTGGTGAGCTACAACCCATTGCCTTGTGTGACATTCACGTTGCTGGTTGTGGTGAGTACCTCCCAGCCTGGGGTCTTCGTGATGACCGAATACCGGGCACTGATCAGGCCGTCAGGGGAGGACGCCATGGGCAGAAGTTGCATTCTGGATTCCCACCCAGGAAGGTGGATGCCCGCGGCAGTGCGGATGCCCGCAGTAGTACGGGTGCCTGCTTGTCATAGCAGAAGGTTCAAAGGCGAGAGGCCAATAGGCGCCGCCACAGGCTAACAGAGCCAACCACCAAAGCCTTGTGCCAACCCCCCCCGCCCCAAGAGATCCATGCCACCCAGTGACTTACGCCCCCCCCCCCCCGTTTGCAGCACACAGGCATAGAACAGGAAATGCCACCGGATCATGGATTGCCAATAAGCGTGAACCAGTTACTTCTTCCTGAGCTGCATCCGTTAGATTAGCACATCAATATTGTGATTCCTTCAGCTGGCCATGCACTACACACCTGTGGAGTCAGACATTACCGCAGGCCTTGTCACGGGGGGCGCTTACCTGTGAGGCCTGACACCAACCCCCCCCCACCCCCTCTGGACCCCCCAAGACTAGGGTTGGGGGTGGGCGTTAGGGTCAGGGTTGGGTTTAAGGATGTTGGGGGGCAAAATGGACAAAATTTTCCTTCGGGCGCCTTTGTTGCCTATGGAGCGCCGGGCACCTTCGGTGCCCATGGACTCCAAAGGTCGGCTACTAACTGTTGGCTGGGGGCCCCTAAGGGGGGGGGGGGGCAGTTGGCGTACTAGGACCCGTGGAGTCGCACCCCTCGTGGCCCCACGCAGCGATGAATTACTCAGCAACATCTCTCCACTGAACATGCCCATGGTTAAACGCCAGGACTATGTTGCGTGTCTTGGTTGTCAACACCACAAAAGGAGTCCAAACATAAACGGCTCTATGCTCCGCCGCGCTTACAATACATGCCTATGCAACAGCCATTTTCAAGGGGGCGGTCGGAACTGGCTTGTGTTAAATGGTCAATTTGATGATTGACCGGGAAGCAGCGTGCTGCATCAAATTTTCCATTGCGCTTGGGGTGCGCTTTTCACTTGCATGTACACAAACCACAAAAATCATCGGGGAGAAACGAACAGAAATGGGGGGACGGGCTCTTGGGGTCCAAGATCTGCATCTAAACAAGACATTTCCACAAAGTACAAATGTGAGAACTGCACAAAAAAAATGCAATTCAACTCAGACACCACCTTTTCCTTGCAAAGTCTTTTACAGGCACGCCGCAGGGTGTGCAGGCACCATAGGAAAAAATTTCTCGTTGGGTTAGCGAGCTCAGGTTCCCAGAATTGGCCCACGCAGTCTTGCAGGCTCAAAGGGGATGATTGGATCGTTAACAATTGATGCTCCTTTGTATCAATGTCAACCTCCAACTTCAAAATTTGAGACAACCCCAAGATGGCGTAAGAATCGGTCAATGGGTGCTGCCAATACTGGCCCCATTTTTTGGAAAAACGACCCGAAATCACGAAAGAGGTTAAAGCAAGCAGCATTTGTTGGAGGTGAATGCAACGCAGCGTATACCCTTTCGGAACCGCCGGCTCAAATGGTGGTGGCACTTGGGTTTAAGGGCACAAGGAACATGGGGGGTCTGCAGTTCAGTTCCAGACACCAACCCCCGCGGCGTGGGCGGGGGAGGGGTCGGGGAGGGGGGGGGGGGCGTCGAAAAATTTTCTCCGTTTTGTGGGCATTTTTGAATTCCCCATTTCATTCTAAGCATTTTGAATATACTCAATTGGGGTGAAATTTGGTTTTACCACTCACAACAAATGAAAACAGTACCATATTCCAACAGATATACCTGTGAATCAGCAAAGGCTTCCCGGCCAGCAGAAGAAGACACGTAGCAGGGCATTCCCTAACTCATTGTGAGCATTTAGAATGTAAACAATGAGGGGGAAATCAAGTGTTTTGCAAATTTGCTAGGCTCAAAAAAAAAATCCAGGCGCCGCTAGCGCCCAAGTTGCCAGTTCAAACCAAGTGCTGACTAGTATGGGTAACCAGGATTGAATATTGGGACCGAGCTGGTGGGGGAAGGAACATCGTCTAGGAGACTTCAACGACAAATGAGGTACGCACTCGAAAGTGGATGAAAACGGCTCGGAAGGGGCTCAGAATGAGCTGTATTCATCCGTTTGTGCAACACAACTAGACTAGGATCAGTTTTGGAAAACCATGGTTTTGACCCGTTTTTGAGCCCTTTGTCGCCCCAAATTTCCCAAATTTTCAAGGCCCTTTCGGCCTTGAGAGGGGCCAAAATTGCTCAACATGGGCTCAAAATGGGCTCATTCCACTTGTTTGTGCACCCCGAATGATCCAAAAGCATCTTTGGGAAAACACATTTTCGACCCATTTTTGACCCATTTTTGGTCGCAAAACAGGCCATTTTCACGGCATTTTGGGATTTTAGGGGGGCCAAAACGGGCCACAACGAGCTCAAAAAATGTGCCAAAAATCTTTGTTTTGGCATTCCGTGTGGTCTAGGATCATTTTTGAAAGAAGACATTTTTTTGCACCTGGTGGACCTTGTTGACCCATTTTGGCACCCATCTCTTTGGGCTACCTCTTGCGGCTTACCGCGGTGCACTGGGCCTAGGTACGGCGGTCTAGGCGTCGGTTAGGGCAATTTTGAGGGGTGGAAACCACCAAAATTGGATGGTTGCGGGTGGATTAGGTGCGCTCGAAATCGCGGTTTGAGCCACGTAGCCCAAGATATGGTTTGTTCATGGTTTGGGGTTGCCGGCGGCCAATGTGCACAAATTCTAGGGCTTTTGGGGGCCTTTTGGGGGCAGTTTGCGGACATATTGTGGAGTTAGAGGGCCCTAGAGGGCCCTTCGGCACAGGGAAGTCTAGCTGCATGTGTAGAGTAGCCACTATTTTCCTTCATTTAGCTGTTTTCAGCAGGTTCTAGGGCATTTTTGGGCAAAAAAAGGCCGCTTTTAGCCCTAAATTGCAGAGTTTGAAATGGAGGTCCGGCACTTGCAACGCCCGTTTCCGGCCACCACCGTTTACTTTTTGGCTCATACTTTGTGTGGTGGTCCCTCACACCCATAGGTAGCATCCACCAAAAAATGTTTTTGCCGAATCCGAAGCACCACCACGGAGATGTGATTTCCCCCCATTTTCGCGCGTGCTTGCTGCTTGCTGCTTGCTGCTTGCTGCTTGCTGCTTGCTTGCTGCTTGCTTGCTTGCCAAACCTGTTAGGTCCACCCTGGACACTAAAGAGGGTTATAAAACCAAGATTGGTTCCACCAGCACGGTGACCCCAGCCCTAGCCTTAACCAGGTCTGAATATTGGGACCGAGCGGGTGGAGGAAGGAACATCGTATAGGAGACTTCAATGACAAATGAGGTACGCACTGGACAGTGGATGGCGGCTCAAAAGGGGCTCAAAATGAGCCGTGTTCATCCGTTTGGACACCACAACTGGACTAGGATCAGTTGTGGAAAGCCATGGTTTTGACCCGTTTTGGAGCCATTTGGGGACCCAAAGTGGCCCATTTTCAAGGCCCTTTCGGCCTTGAGAGGGGCCAAAATTGCCCACATGGGCTCAAAATGGGCCCATTCCACTTGTGCGTGGACCCCAAATAGTCCAAAAGTATGTTTGAAAAAACACATATTTTTGATCCATGTTTGACTGATTTTTCGTCGCAAAACAACCTATTTTCAAGGCATTCTATTTGTGACTTTGGAGTGGCCAAAATGGCTTGCAATGGGCTCAAAAAGGGCTCATTTCTCATGTTTAGGCAGCCCAAATGGTCTAAGATAATTTTTGGAATAACACATTTTTGACCCATTTTGAACCCATTTTTGGTCCCAAAACAACCCATTTTCGAAGCATTTTGTGTATGGAGGGGCCAAAATGGCTTGCAATGTGCTCAAAAGGGGCCCATTTCACGTGTTTAGGCACCCCAAATGGTACAGGATCATTTTTGGGGAGAACACATTTTTAACCCAAAACAGCCCATTTTCAAGGCATTTTGTGATTTTAGGAGGGCCAAAATAGGCCACCACGGGCTCAAAACGCACCTAAACCACTTGTTTTGGCATTCCAAGTGGTCCACAATGATTTTTCAAAAACGTCACTTTTTGCGGCCGATGGACCTTATTGACCAGTTTTGGCACCCACCTCCTTGGGCTACCTCTTGCAGCTTGCCGCAGCCCACTGGGCCTAGGTATGGGGATCTAGGCGTCGGTTATGGCAATTTTGAGGGGTGGAAACCACCAAAAGTGGGTGGTTGCGGGTGGATTAGGTGCGCTCGAAACCGCTTTTCTTTTTTTGAGCCACGTAGCCCAAGGTATGGTCTGTTCTTGGTTTGGGGCTGTCGGCGGCCAATGTGCACAAATTCTAGGGCTTTTGGGGGCCTTTTGGGGGCAGTTCGTGGACATACTGTGGAGTTGGACTAGAGGGCCCTTTGGCACGGGGAAGTCTAGCTGCATGTGTAGAGTAGCCACTATTTCCCTTCATTTTGCCGTTTTCAACAGGTTCGAGGGCGGTTTTGGGCAAAAAGAGGCTGATTTTGGCCCTAAATTGCAGAGTTTGAAAAGGAGGTCCGGCACTTGCGACGCCTGTTTCCGGCCGCCACTGTTGAGTTTATTGCTCACTTTGTGTGGTCGTCTCACACACCCATAGGTAGCATCCACCAAAATTTTGGCCAAATCTGAAGCACCACAACGGAGATCTGATTTCCCCCATTTCGCACGTGCTTGCCGCTTGTTGCTTGCTTGCTGCTTGCTTGCTTGCTAAACCTGTTAGGTCCACCCTAGACACTAAAGAGAGTTATAAAACCAATACTGGTTCCACCAACTCGGTAACCCTAGCCCTAGCCCTAACCAAGATTGAAAATTGGGACCGAGCGGGTGGGGGAAGGAACATCGTATAGGAGACTTCAAAGACAAATGAGTTACGCACTCGAAAGTGGACGAGACCGGCTCAAAAGAAATGAGATGTATTCATCCCTTTGGGCACCACAACTGGACTAGGATCATGTTTGGAAAACCATGGTTTTGGCCCGTTTTTGCGTCATTTGTGGTCCCGAATTGGTCCATTTTCAAGGCCCTTTCGGCCTTGAGAGGGGCCAAAATTGCTCAACATGGGCTCAAAATGGGCTCAGTCCACTTGTGCGTGGACCCCAAATAGTCCAAAAATATCTTTGGAAAACCACATTTTTGATCCATTTTCTACTGATTTTTGGTCCCCCAACAGCCCATTTTCAAGGCATTTTGTGACTTTGGAGTGGCCAAAATGGGTTGCAATGGGCTCAAAAAGGGCTCATTTCACTTGTTTGTGCACCCCAAATGGTCTAGGATCATTTTGGAAAAACACATTTTTGACCCATTTTTGACCCATTTTTGGGAGCAAAACAACCCGTTTTCAGGGCATTTTGGGATTTTAGGAGAGCCAAAACGGGCCACAACGGGCTCAAAATGCGCCAAAAATACTTGTTTTGGCATTCCGTGTGGTCTATCTAGGATCATTTTTGAAAAAAGATTTTTTTTGCACATGGTGGACCTTGTTGACCCATTTTGGCACCCACCTCTTTGGGCTACCTCTTGCAGCTTGCCGCAGCCCACTGGGCCTAGGTACAGGAGTCTAGGCGTCGGTTGGGGCAATCTTGAGAGGTGGAAATCACCAAAATTGGGTGGTTGCGGGTGAATTAGGTGCGCTTGAAATTGTGTTTTGAGCCATGTAGCTCAAGATATGGTCTGTTCACCAAGCTAGTAGAACCAGTCTTGCTTTTATAACCCTCTTTAGTGTCTAGGGTGGACCTATCAGGTTTAGCAAGCAAGCAGCAAGCAGCAAGCAAGCAGCAAGCAGCAAGCACGCGCGAAATGGGGGGAAATCACAGCTCCGTCGTGGTGCTCCAGATTCGGCCAAAATTTTGGTGGATGCTACCTATGGGTGTGAGGGACGACCACACAAAGTATGAGCCAAAAAGTAAGTAAACGGTGGCGGCCGGGAACGGGTGTCGCAAGTGCCGGACCTCCATTTCAAACTCCGCAATTTAGGGCCAAAATCAGCCTTTTTTTTGCCCAAAACCGCCCTCGAACCTGTTGAAAACGGCAAAATGAAGGGAAATAGTGGCTACTCTACACATGCAGCTAGACTTCCCTGTGCCGAAGGGCTCTCTAGGGCCCTCTAACTCCACAATATGTCTGCGAACCGCCCCCAAAAGGCCCAGAATTTGTGCACCTTGGCCGCCGACAGCCCCAAACCAAGAACAGACCGTACCTTGGGCTACGTGGCTCAAGAAAAAACGCGGTTTCGAGCGCACCTAATCCACCTGCAACCACCCAATATTGGTGGTTTCCGCCCCTCAAAATTGCGCTAACCGACGCCTAGATCCCCGTACCTAAGCCCACTAAGCTGCGAGACGTAGCCCAAAGAGGTGGGTGCCAAAATGGGTCAATAAGGTCCATCGGCCGCAAAAAAAAATGACGTTTTTCAAAAATGATCGTGGACCACATGGAATGCCAAAACAAGTGGTTTTGGCGCGTTTTGAGCTCGCGGTGGCCTGTTTTGGCCCGCCTAAAAGCCCAAAATGCCTTGAAAATGGGCTGTTTTGGGACAAAAAAATGCGTCAAAAATGGGTCAAAAATGTGTTTTTCCAAAAATGATCCTGGACCATTTGGGGTGCCTACACAAGTGAAATGAGCCCTTTTTGAGCCCATTGCAAGCCATTTTGGCCCCTCCAAAGTCACAAAATGCCTTGAAAATGAGCTGTTTCAGGACCAGAAATGGGTCAAAAATCTGCTTTTCCAAAAATATTTTTGGACTATTTGGGGTGCACAAACAAGTCGAATGAGCCCAATTCGAGGACATTGCAAGCCATTTTGGCCCCTCTCAAGGGCGAAAGGGCCTTGAAAATGGGCCAATTCGGGACCACAAATGGCTCAAAAACGGGTCAAAACCATGGTTTTCCAAAAATGATCCTTGTCCAGTTGTGGTGCCCGAACAGATGAATACAGCTCAATTTGAGCCCCTTTTGAGCCGCTCTCATCCACTTTCGAGTGCGTACCTCATTTGTCGTTGAAGTCTCCTATACGATGTTCCTTCCCCCACCCGCTCGGTCATATATATATCCTCCTTCATTCAATCCTGGTTAGGGTGCTGGTGTGGTTAGAGGGTGGGCAAGGGGAAGTAAGGGGAGCCTGTTATTGACCAACGCTTGGCTTTGGGGGCACATACCCCCCAAATCGCCCCACCTGGAGCCCCCCCCCCCCCCCAACCATCCCTCCCTGACCCCCCAGCAACCGACCCTCCCGGGACCCCCCCCCCCTCCCCCAGGGGGCCTCCGGCCAATGGTTAGTGTGTGCACCCCCCATGCGTGGGGCTTGGCTGAGGGGGATGTTGACAGCCAATCTCCTTTATTTTCATTGCTTTGATGTTGGGAAACAGTGTGGTACTCTAGTGAAAAATAGAGAGGCCCGAATCATGTGGTGCGCCTGCAGCGCGCTTCGAAACGTTCTCCAAGTGTTCACTGGAGCGAACTCACAGGGTACCTGAATCCGTCCGTTCAAGCATGTCTAGGAGAAGCCCTGCGGCCCAGTCCAGTGCAAATACAAATTTATAAGGCCACTGAAAAGCAAGTGGGTAAGGGAGTTTACTGTGCACACACCAAGATCCGGACATTCTCTGCGCGCGCTCCATCAGTTGGGCCCGCCGTGCGCACACACCCGGTATTTGCAGGGAACGGCATCTGTGCCGATGGCGCGGGCAAGATTGGCCGGGCCCTTGAAGTGAATGGGGTGTTGAAAACGCTTGACCTTGCAGGTATGCAGTGTATCAGTATCAAAATCAGGTGTGCGTGTGTGCGCATATAAATTGCTAAACCCTAGTTGCAGCTGGCCCTGAGCACCAGTCACCTGCTGTCTGTGGCTTACCGCTGGCTGCTTCCCGCAGGTTAGACCTGCTGGCAGCTGGAATAACCCTTCGGGACAGGGTTTACACTTGTTTCTTAACCACTTTTCTTGCTCCATTATTGTTTTGTGGTTCCCAAGTGTGTGTCTGCGCATGCGTGCGTGTGCGTGTGTTCGTACCATGTGTGTTTGTGTGCGTGTGTGTGTTTGGGGAGGCGATTACTGGGCATTGGCAATGTTGGAGCACCAGGCGCTGCACGGGGGCAGGCTTTGTTCCCGTGCCTCCAGTTGGAGTGTGGGTACCCTACACAACACAGATAGAGGCATAGTCGCACTGGATCCTGCAACAAACACCAGCCCAGGTGCCCACACTGACAAAGGCGATGGACAGGGGATATAGCCCTGACAACACCTTCATCCACCATGGCAGTTTCATTTGATTGCGCTCTGATGAGGGATATGTGACACTGCAACATAATACGTGCAACAAAATAGAATAAGTTGCGGATCTAACCAATCAGCTAATTCTTGGCTCGTTGAAAGGCATTCACTAATATTTGGAATTAAATGGCATTCAGAAACTGCATCACCAGATCGCTCTTCAAGAGCAAGAAGCTGCAGCGGTCTACTACAGCAGCTTCAAGGGGTTCCACAACGCCGCTGAATCCATCGAAGTGGCCAAACAATGCACATTTCCAAAACGCAGAGATTGCTAAGGGTCGCTGCTGAAAGAGTCAGATTGTTATTCCAAGGACGATGCTTGTGATTCCATTCTGTCACACGTCATCGTTCTGGAAGTTTGTTGGGTCTGGCAGGTCTAGAATGTATGTAGTAACCAGTTTTACCTCAAACAGGTAATCGAGTTGGTAATGATGGTGCAAGTGCGATCGGCCAGGCCCTTGAAGTCAACAAGGCACTGACTATACTTCACCTCAATGGTATGCGCTGTGCATGTTTTGATTGCAGTAAGGGATATTTGGTGGAAGGTGCCCTAGTGGTAGTTGGGGGGATTGGGCGCTGCAGAGAAAAGGCGCTTGGCAGGTGGACAGATTGAAAGTTAACTGAGTTGGTGGCCGAGGCACAGTCCGATGTACTGCCTACTTTAGCACACCTATTACAGGGCCGTGGATGTTACCACACTTTGTCTATTTTGGTGCATGTCCCGGGGGGGGGGGGTGTCTGTGTGAATCGCGTCCCCAGCATAGACCCCCTCCCTAAGGTAGGCAAACTGTGATCGGCTGTGCGTTGCTGTGCTACCCTGTCGACCCTCTCCCCCTCTCCCCATCTATGTTCTCTGCCCCCCATTGCAACCCGTCCCTCCCTTGTTGACTGACCTGTGCTCAGGCCTGAATTAGAATATTTTTTTAGCCAAAGGTGTTGCCCAGCCCCCCCCCCCAACCCCACACACACACACCCTTCAAGCTCCCAGAACATCTTAGCTAAACAAGACAGTTTTTATTTTTCGGGGTTTTGTAGGTTCGTCCCATTCATTGAGGGTTAACACTGATTGCATTTGGGTTCCCGGGGACTGGGGGACTCGAACTTTCGCTTTAAGGGGGGGGGGGGGGTCACGGGTCCCCCTGGCTGGACCCCTCCGCCCCAAAAAAAAAGGCTCCCGTGATGGGACCCCGCAAAACCCACCTAGGGAGAACCGTGGTTACAATGGCGGTGGTATTTGATTTTAAGGCACTTGGCCCCGGGTCATTTCCGGCCACACGGGTGCAGCTCCCCACCATGACCTTCCACAATCACCACACAGGCTTTCTGAGCTATGATCAGCCAGAGTCAAAGTCAAAAGTACAATCAGAGGCAGAGTCATAGTCGGAGTCAGAGTCGCAGTCAGAGTTAGAGTGAGAAGTGGCTATTTCACCTCTGCCTCCTCGTGGGTTGGGGTGAATGTGGCTACATAACTTCTGCCTTCTTGGGGTTCCCAACAAGGGGATTAATCAGAAGTGGTGACTTAGCCCCTACCTTCCCAGGGGCCCATATGTGGGTGGAATGGCTCCATAACTCCTGCTCAGGGGTCCCCAATGCTTAGCGCAGGGACGAAATCAGAAGTGGCTACTTACCCACTGCCTTCTCGGGGGCCCACATGCGGGTGGAATGGCTAAAAAGATGAATTGCATATTGTCCATGGACATAGTGCTGCATGCTGATGCATGCTGACAATACTAGGTTTGGGAAAGGATCATAATCATCTTGCCAGAGAGGCGATCCTCATATCTGAAGAACTATATGGCTCCTATCAACACACTAGTATCAACGGGCGCTGGCAATTTGACATTTGAACTTAAAAAACCTTTCGATGGGTACTGAAAGGAATGGGAAAATAAAGTAACTAGGGAAGTCAGTCTTTCGCTTTTGGGCGAGTGGGGATCACGGGAGCCCCCCAAAACTGGGGTGGGGGTCTTGGAAAAGGCTCCCATGACAAGGACCATTATTGGGGATGCTTGAGAAAGCAGGGATTATGTAGCTATTCCGCCCACATGTGGGCCCCTGAGAAGGGGGTAAGTAGCCATTTCTGATTTTGTCTCCTTGTTGGGGACCACCTATAAGGCACGCGTTAAGTAGCCACTTTTGATTTTGTCCCTGCGCTGGAGCGTTGGGGACCCCTGAGAAGGCTTGGGCTGCTTTGTCCATGTGTTTTGCTTACCAAGACTTTGGGTGTTTGCTGTTACACCGTCACTGGTGCCCTCGCCCCCCCCCCAGTCCAGACTCTCCACCCACCCCCAACCTCCCAAGCACAGCGTTGCTGGTACTCCATGCAGTCACCCTTGGACGGGGTACCTGTACGCCCACAGCCGGACGGCCACCACCTTCCTTCCCCACCATTTCGCCGCTTCCATAGTTTGTCGTTACAAGCCGGGTGGGGGGGGGGGGAGACAGGCTGTGCACGCAGCAGGTTCCCCTAACTGTTTCGGTCACCCCTGAAATGAAGGAATATTGAGTGTGTCATCAGGAAAATGGAAAAGGGATCGGCTCCCCCTGTCCGATGCGATACGTTGGACTAGGTATGATAGTTACTTAGACCGCTTAAACTGCACCCCCCCCCTTTTTTGCACCCCAAAGAAGGCACAGGAGATGAATCTAATGGAATGCAGAATCCCCACATTTTCACATCAAAAACAACCATTCTGAATTGCCGTCATTTCAAAAATATTTCTTTGAGCCATCGTAGGTGCAGGCACCTTGGTTTACCAAAACAAGTTTTTTTTTCGGGTTTAGTGCGCTAGGCTTCATGCACTCAACTCTTTCAATGGGTGGTTTTTGTCCATGTGTTGTGCAAAGAAAATATGATGGCAACTGGTGTCCTCATATCTCGCTGAGTGCTCCAAACCTGAAGGTAGTGGTTGCTTTCACAGCATGAGTGCTCAAACGATCAGTGTTTTTTGAAGGATGTTCCATTATGTAAGCGCTGATGCTGATATCTAACATGTGTCTTTTAGCCCCTCCTAAAGGATGGTTTTCAGGATTGTTTTTCATAGGAATGGGGTGCCCTTGCTCTTTCACACAACCTCCAGGGACGTGCTATGTCCAAAATGCTGTTCTACAGCCATACAAAGGGAAGAATACTATGCTTACGGTGTCACACAATGGGGATATGCCCCAGACGCATCAAACAAATGTTACTAGATGCAAGGCAGCATCAACATAGGCTACAAAAAGTGGAAAATATCCCTTTGAGTGCACAAGCCCTTGGGTGTCGAGGATTGCACATTTCTCAGGCAGTATCAAAACCAAGCAGTATCAAAACCATTGGTTCACAGCTTGTTCCCCCTTGACTGCATGCCCTTGCTGTGTCAAAAAAGCATCTCAAAGGGCACACTCGTACCAGTGGGCACTTTGTTGCCCGCAGCTCCCCTCCCACCCACCTCAAGAGGGTGAAAATGTTCATGTGGGAGTTATATTTGTATGGATTGCAGCTGAGCCTCCCTGATGAATGGGGTAATCTAGGGCAAGGTGTTCAGTTCCCCACTACCTTCTGTCTTCTTGTGGGAGAGGATGCCATGCTCCATCAACTTGAACATGAACAGGCAACAGAGTTGGAAATGATGGTGCAAGTGCAATCGGCCGAGCCCTTGAGGTCAATGGGACGCTCACCGCCCTTTACCTAAATAGTATGTGCTGCAGATGTTTCGAAAGCTAGGCGATGTCTCAGTAAGAGAGAGAGAGAGAGAGAGAGAGAGAGAGAGAGAGAGAGAGACTTTGTGTGTGTGCTGGCGCATGCAAGTGTGAGAGCAGGTGTATGCCCTATGGTCGCATGCACCACTCGTACCGTGGCCAAAGGGGCTGTATCCTTCTGATTGAAAGGGGGCAATGGCTCTCACAGCCCAAGGGGGGAGCGATGCAAATGTTCCAACCGAGGGAGAACCACTCAACTGGAATGCGAGTCTAGGGGGCAATCTTGGAGGAGTCAAATTGGTTGTAACACAGTCCACGATGGCAACCTGTGGTCTCAGCAAAGAATTGCACAGAGGTGGCTTTGATAGAGCCGCCTGTGACAGTCTTCTGCGCGCCATTTAGGATGAGGGTTGTGGTGGCAATGCCCCATCTGCATCATTGAACCTTTGTCCTTGCAGGCAACCAGGTTGGTGATGCCGCTGGTTCTGCTTTTTGCAAAGCTCTAGAAGTCAATAATACTATGAGGACCCTTCGCCTTGGTATGATTCTGCTTGCTGAGCAGTGCAGGGACTGTGGGAGTAAGGCAGCCATGGCAAGGGAAGTGGTCTGCGAAATGTGTTACCGTTGCTATCGGAGTGATTGTCCAAGGAGGGCAGGCCTGTTGGTCTACAGCAGGTCTACAAGCAATTGTGTTGGGGAGGGTGTTTTGTGTGTGGGCAGGGTATGGTTCAGGGAGTCCCTGGGCTGCTGAGCACGGCCCACGTGGTGTTCCGTGGGGCAAGCCACCACCACAGAAAAACAAGGAGCAGCACAAAAGGATTTGCCGCCTGTGCTACTGTGTGAACAGGGAACATTGGCCAGTCAATGCAGAAGGACATTGACACAGCTTTGGAAAGCAACGGAGTGGGCGTCAGAGGGCACAGAGAAGGAGAAGAATGGAAGTAATTGCCAAGGAATGAGACTCATTTAATGGTCGGACCTCTCCAGGGATGCATATTCGTAAGCCCCAATTAGCTCCAGATGTGGGCTGGGTACTTTTCCCAATACCTTCCCAGTATCTGGAATGTATTTCGTTATGCACCAGACATCAGACAGAGGAGGAAGGGGATGTGACCATTTGCAGCGCGCCAGCGCAGCAAAATGTTGATGGGGAATGAACACTATGTGCTCTTTTGTTCCTGATCTCCCAGACTCATCCATCGAGAACCCAAAGCCCTGTTTGGGTCACATCTGAGTAAATGTATATGCATCTGCTGGACCAATGCATTCCAGTGTAACTGAGTTAAAAGCCCACAATCAGGGGTCCAGGAAGCATTGCATTGTCATTGTACAGACATGGAAAGGCGGGGGGCGCTCCGCAGGTCCTAGGACACCCCGGCCAACAGTTAGTTGCTAAAGGTACTTGCCTATGGAGTCCATGGGCGCCAAATGCGCCTCCAGGAAAGTTTTGTCCACTTTACACTCCAGCAGTAACCTTAACCCCAACCCTGACCCTAACACCAACCCCAAGCCTAGTCCCAGCCTTCACCTTAACCCCACCCTAGCCCTAACCTTAACCCTAAGGTAGGGTTAGGGCTAGGGTTAGAGTTAGTGTTGGGGTCCAAAGTGGAGAGCAATGATGTGGCAACAGGCAGCCAAGAACAATATTTTGAAGGTCTTGTTCAGCCTAACCAGCATGGCTGGTGTGGCCGAACCAACTACCTGTAAAGGTTAGGGTTGCTTTAGGGTGATGGTTTGGGTTGGGGTGCACAGATCATGGTTAGAGGGAGGGCAAGGAGAGGTTAGGGGCAGCGTAGAATTAATTGCTGGCCAGGCCGCTGGCAGGATGGTAAATTTACATCTCATAGCGTAATTTTTACCAAAATGCCAGTTTGGGGGCCATGGCCGTGTTTTTAGGTGTAAATTCGGTGTAAATTGGTGTAGATTGCTATTTGTGTACTGCTTGATGATGGATTTGGGCCTCTTTGTCTTCCAACGTGCGTGCTTTTTGTCATTTTGTTCACATTCCGGTTACTCTTTGGTCTTTATTTCAAGGCTGGTTTGGGGAGCCCCTTATTCACCGACATTTGGCCTTCAAGGCATGTAACCCCCCTCCCCCAATTGCCCCTCCTGGACCCCACAAAAATTTGTCAAGGGCATAAACCCCCCCCAATTGGGGGGGGGGGGGGCACCCTTAAAACCACCCTTTTGGAGGTATACAACCACCCTGGGGTGGTTTTTTGGCACCAGGACCACAAGTGATGCAACAAAGCAATGAAAAGCAGTTTGCACAATGCACTCTACGCAAGGTGAAACAATGAGGGGGTGACCCATGACCCTGCCTGAGTTCACAGGTGAAGCCATTGATGTGCACAATGTTCAATTGTTCCCCCTCCTGTGGCTGTGGTGAGCACCACAGCTTTTTTGTGCCTGGGGGGCACAACTGACAGATAACAAGTAGTCTGCTGCTGATTTCAATTCTTCTGAAATTTTTGGTCGGTTGTTGAACTGGTTGTTCAATAGAAGTTTGGGGAAGGTTTCAAGAGCAGGGATGTGGGGTGTTAACGAGTATGTTGGCCTGTGGCTGACTGATGAAATACACAAGTTGGGTTTTTTCAACACACGACAATTCCATGATGCCCACCACCGTGGCGAACCGCACCCACACCCCGTTGCCAAAGCAGGTTTTGTCTCAAGCCCTGTCGCAATCCTCTGACCCTGGAACCCAAACGATGTCTGAAACTCCATTGTAGAGCCCATGTGTAAATTTGTCCCCAGCCACATCAGACATCCTGCAAGAGATTGGCCAGGAAAAAAAATTTGGATGCGAAAATATTTTTGCCGCACTAAAAAAGATAGCGCCTCTAAAAAAAAAACAATAGAAATCGTCTAAAAGTTCCAAATCCAATCTAAATTTTTCTCAATAGCACCGGAAGGTCTACGGCCCACAATTGGGCCAATTGGCTACATCAACCCTGCCTTCTCGGGTTCCCCATGGTGGGGAGGAATCGGCCGAGAAAAAGAGTGCATGTTCCGAAAAATGTGGGCAAAAAGGTAGACACCAGTGAAACACGGAGAATCCCAAAATGCCATAGCCCCAATGCATCCAAACCTGCTACGAAACAAGCATGATGCCCAAGGTACCACAAAGTAAGAATTTCTACTACGACACCAACTCAAGGGGCCTGGGGGGGGGGGGGGGTCACAATAAAAGTGGCCGCATAATCTTTGCCATCATGTGGTCCCGGCACGCAACCCATGCACCCCAGGCACTACTTTCCCGCACAAGTACCCGGGATTTGTCCATGACTAGTTTTTGACCACTTCTAAAATTTGCGGCATCCGCTTTAAAAAAAAAGAAAATCTGCGCAGAAAAAACAATGCGCGGGTATTTCTTATGGGCGCATAAACCTCTTTTAGGGCGGAATGTTTTTTATTGCAGATCTTTTTTTTGGCGCACAACATTAAACCTGCAAAAAAATAAACCACTTGTAAAAAAATACACGACTGTCATGGCCAGATGGGATTTGGACAGCTTGGTTACCGTGGTTAGCAACGAAATTGTTTCAAGTAAGCACGAAGCAAAGCGCAACACCAAAATAATGTGTCGAAAGTTGCAGGACACAAAGAGATTTTCTTATGTTTGCACCCTTTTTGTGTTCTTGATCACATCCCATTTACAGCAATTCTTCATGACACATTTAAGATGTTGTACGTATGTCTTCGTTGTTGTCTCTTTTTGTGCAAGGAAGATGGTTCCCCGATCATCCGGGAAATTTTCGCACCCCTAAGCTTGCTGAAATGTCTGTCACGAGTCACCTTGCTTTAAAATTACCGGCCAGGGTGCATTGCTTTTGCGCAATTAGAAATCCACCAACTTTTGCGTAGTCTCAGCTGCGCCATTTGTTTGGTGCAATGGGACATGCGCACCCTTTGCGCAATTGGGGCTATACCAATTTGGCAGAGCCCCAAGTGGGCCACTTTTGAGCAATTCAAATGCACCTACAAAAAAGTGGTGCTTCAACAACGCCACTTTTGCACCGTTGTAACTACACCTTTTTTGAGCAGTTCCAAGTGCGCTGTTTTGGAACAAATCAATGTGCGCCACTTTTTTGCACCTGCAAGGGCGCAAATTTTGTGCCACTACAAATGTTCCATATTAGCGTTCCTATAACCTTCAAACTTTTGTGCAATTGGTACGGCACCATTCTTCATCAATTCCAACCCAGAGACTTTTGCGCAGCTGCAACTAGGGTTTGGAACCGATTTTGCCAAGTAATCGGAGAAACCGGTTATGGGCAATGGTCGAGGGTTCTTTTGGAAATAAGGGGCACAATCGGTTTTGTTGAAAACCAGCTTTAGTGCATTAATCGTTGCGGGTGCAATCTGTCAGGATTACTTTCACCAATACGTTGTGTCCAGTTTTTGCATCATGAATAGGCTTCGGTAGCCACAACCGAAAGTTGATGGTAAAACATACCTTTATACATACTATTGACCCTTGCTCCGTAACTCGTATGGTGTCCTCTGTCATAGATTGCAAGAAATTGAGTGATGGAGGGCAATGAATCGGAAAAACCGTTTAGTTTGAAACACATTTATTAGAAAAACCTGTTGTGTTGGTAAAATTGGGCGTCAAAAACCGATCATATTCCAAAGTACCAGGTTCCAAACCCGAACTGCAACTACGCAACTTTTGCGCAAATGGATTTGCACCACTTCTCAGAAATTAGAAGCCGTGTTTTCCAACTATACCACCTTTGGGTAGCTTCAATTCTGCTACTTTGGCACAATGGGAAACTTTTGCGCAACTCAAACTGTCCAATTTTGGTGTACTTCTCACTGTGTCACTTCCGCATTCTTGGGACTTTGCAACTTGGGGGCAATTCAAACGTGGCGACTTTTATGGAGATCTAGCAGTGCCACTTTTGCGCAATCCGAACCGCGGTATTTTAGTAACTTCGAACTACGCTACTTTTGCACATTTCAAGCTTAGCATTGCGCGGTTGGGACCGTGAATATGATGCGCAATTCTAACCACGGAATTATTAAGAAATTGCGCATCTTTAGGGCAATTTCAAGTGCGCCACATTCTTGCAGCTGACGCTACGCCAATTTTACGCACATGGAAGAAAGCACCCTGGACGCGGTTCCGGCTACCAAATTTTTTGCACCATTCCGGCTGCCCAAGTATTGCACCGCTTAAACGGCGCAACTTTGACGCGGCCGCAAATGCACCACTTTTGCACCACCAGAAACATGCTTCTTTTTGCGTAGTTGCCACTTCACAAGTTTTGTACATAGTCCATTGCACCGCATTTGCGTAGTTCTAACTGCGCCACCGTTTTGCAATTCGAACTGCGCAACTTTTCGGCATTCAAAAATGTGCAGCTTTTGCGAACTACCCAATGCGCCACAATTGCGTTGCTGCCACTATGCTACTTTTGCGCAATTGTACTTGGGCCACTTTTGCGCAACTGGAACTTCGTAGCTCCGAATGGGCCGGCCAAATCTTGGAAAGACACCGTAAACCGGATTGGGACATGATGGTTGATACCTACACTAAAGCTCGCGCTCTCCTCGGGATCACACTTTTGCAGTGGATACAAACCCTCTTGCAGCATGGCGGGTTGATAGCGATGGCCTGCAGCATTATGGACGAAACCCCATGTGTCTACCTTACCTTTTGTGCTAAACTTAACGCTATCCTGTATGCTCACGCAGATTGTCCCACTAGTAGACCAAGAAATGGGGTCAAAAAATCTGCATCCAACGTGGTCGCTACCTTATGCATAGATTTGAGGAATACATTGGGAAAATCCGGTGGCTGCGACACGCCACAGGCCTACCGCGCGACGCACGTTGGTCATCAGCACATTTGTACCACAAACGAGATATTGGTTGTTCCATATGTACTCCGACAGAGTCCCTGTTGCTCTCAGAACAGGGTACGAACATGACCTCAGAGCTACTCCATACACGATGGTATGGCACATGTTTCTGCAACTACTACCCGGCACTCCTACGCCCTTTCCCCGTAGGTCATCAGGTGGTCCAATCACACAACATGTACATGAACACACCTACAGACCGTGCTGTTTTGTCCAAATGTATGAAGAATGCTAGCTTTCCCCGACCTTAAGTCTTGTATGCTGCACTCACGAAGTCAACCACCAGTGTTAGTGAAACGTTACCTAGACTTTCTACCTCTTTTTTAAACCATGTCAACACCTTCAGAGTTCGCTGCGGTTCATCGTGGCTGCATATTTACATGAGGGGGGCTCATATATACCCACTTGTGGCTTTCGGTGGCTCCGTGTGGCGCACTGTGGCTACTGCAGCCCACCTGTAGACTACTGTGGCTTTTTGTGGCTCACTGTGGTTTCACCCCGCACACTTGTGGCTACCTATCACCCAGCACTCTCACTGTGCCCCTTAACTACAATGCAGTGAGCTGGGACCTGAAGCATGTACAGAAAAATTTCTGTCACTCTTCTCTGGGTTGTTTGCCCTCAGAGCTGCTGGGTAGAGTGTGAAGACCTTTCACAGTTTCTTGTGAAACACAAAATCCTGCGCCAGCCTTGTTGTGCATTGCTGCACGAAACTACAGGGTAAAAAATTACGGTTGATTGTCAGTGTTGGCGAAGAAGAAAGTCATCTGGTTCGAGTGTCCATGGTTTATATGCCTGAATCCTGCTGACAGTTTGTAATAGCAAGAACAAAGTGAGGAAGGTCTGTGCAAATGTGTATGTGCGTGTGTGTGTGCAAACCAGCCATAAAGAGAATAGCACTTGTTGGAAGAGCAGTTCTCAGACAAGGTTCTCAGACAAAGTAATGTACTGTAAACAGTGAAGTAGGGGCTGTGTCTGTACAGAAATGTGTCAACTGTTTGTGTAACATGAAACACAGAAGTAAACATGAGGCATATATAAACCAAAAATGGAGCTGGCCAAAGGAAAGGACAGCAGAAATTCTGAGGTATAACAAAGGCAGAGCGGAAGAAACCGCCGCCCCGGCGTGCAAACGGTTGTTGCAAGCTATAGAAAAAAAATATAGAGAACTCAATCCAGAGATGGCATGAGTGGTGTTGTCGCGTGTCAGTGTATAGTATAGTGTAACGTGTGTGATGACAGTGCAGGGTCTGTGTATGTGTGTGTGTGTGTGTGTTTGTGTCAACGGGTTGGCTGTCTGATGTGTGCTGTGTTGTGTGTGCTGGTGTGACGCCCCTCTGATTTGTTGCATGCGCTGACCAAACGAAGTCAAAGGTGTGTATGTCCATGACGGCCTTTTGTCAAAAACAGCGAGCGGAGGGGGCTCTAGGGCGTTAGCGACAAAGTCAAATTTCACATTCACGATGGAATCATTTGAATGAAGCCACGTGAGTGACAGTGCGAGAGAACAGAGAAGGCTGCATGAGCCGGCACTTTGCAATGTGAGCACCAACCTGGCTGGCCGAGCGTGTCTAGCCAGTCCGACCAGTCTTTGCAGGGCCCCGTGCAGACATACCCAAGGGTGGTTACTTTGAACTCAGTGTCCACAACTGGCATGAAAACTGCCGAGGAGAAGAATTGTTCGTTCACCAGAGAGACGGGGTGGTCCTCCAGTTGCTCCAACCAATCGAGGTCCTCGGCAACTGTCGTTGGGGGAGCTGAACACCCATAGTCCACGGGTACCACGTCACTTGTTTCGCTCCTCAGGGTGCAGCAAGAGCTCGCATCATCCCAGAACTTACCTCGAACTTCGGATGTACTCAACGAAGTGGTTGAAGCACTCTCGAGAGTAGGTAGGTTGCTGTCTGCAGTGGTACTTGCGGGAGTCGACTCAGTATCTTCGGAGCAGGCGGATGAAGTCTCAGATTTGGTTGCGCTAAGCCGACGCCGACGTTGTGGACCAGGCGAGCTTTGATTCGCGGATGAGCTACGGCTGCGAGTAGTGAGTCCTCCAGGATCGGTTTCTTTGGCGTCCGCTTGAGGTTGGTCTTGGAGCTTCGCCGCTGACGTTGCAGTTGGCGGACGGAGAGCTTGTGTAAGCGATGACCGTGTTCTCTTTGTATCTCGTTGCGCTTGCGCTGGAGTTGGTGGCTTGGGCCACACCGCGGCGGGCTTTGGAGCCAGCTGCCATTGACGAATGTTCGGAGGCTTCGCTGGTTTTGAGCGGCAGTAAGCCGTGCCCTTCGGTCGCTTGCGTACATGTTTTTGGGTGCTGAGTCTCAGCTTTCTGATTGGATGTGTGGTTGCCTGTGCGGTGCGCAGGGGTACTTCAGGAGTGAGCACAGAAAACATGGTCTTCATGGCAAACCGGCTTCTTTCTATCGGTAGCTTTGGTGTCCGCGGGCGAACAACTTGGAACTTTTGGTCCTCTTCTTCTTTCCTTTTTTGATTGACATTTCTCGCTGTGTAAGGAATGGGTTCATTCTCCAATTGCGATATTAGACCGGTGTTACATCTCATTCTGCGTGGTTTCTGGCGCTGATGCGAAGCGCAGGAACTGCAAGGAGCATCACATTTTGTCGGGGACAGGCCACAAGAAGAGTGTGGCGAGTGGCAGTGCGAGACCGTCTTCTGTGGACTGTTTTGAACTGACGTCAACGTTGGCGTAAGACGGAAAACACCTCCTTGTGAGTTGGGTTGCAGCGGCAACGTAGTCATCTTGTCGCTTTGACGGAACGTAGGCTCTGGTTTCTTGAAGCTCGTGTCCATTTGAACCGGTGGCAGCATTTCTGATCCTGCGGACAGTTCAAAACATGGCAGAGGCACTGCCCGGAGTTGCACTGCTCTGTGTTGCGGTAGCTGGACATAGTCTGTACAAGGTGCAGGACAGTGGGCAGAAGGTTTTCTCGGAAAGTGGCTTATCTGCATCAGAAGAGACTGTAACCGTGTGCTTTGCTGTTGAACTTGAAGCAGAACGGAGTAGACTTGCAGGGCGTTTGTCACGAGCTGGAAGGCTGTGTGCAACAGCAACTCATTGCACAGATCAGGGCGACCAAATGCGCTTTGCGCTGCTTCAGCGAGATCGGCTGCTGCTGTTGGCGATCTTCTGCTGGACATCGCTGGGCGCAGTTTTTTGCATGGGACGTCCGGGTTGCATCAAGCTTGCCCGGGTCCCCTACATCAGAAAAAACCTGATGGCATCGAAAAAAAATGGAAACTCAGAAAGTGAGACTTTCTACCTCTTAGCAGTAACGTTTGCGGCGATCCGGAATCCGGATAGGGAACATTCTGTGACACTCTATTTGTTGCTGTGGACCATGCAATCGACCCTAGCACCATTAAGTCCATGGCTCGTCCCCATTGGGTTTTTTTTTCATCGCTGTCAACTTCTTCACATTCTTTTTCACCTTTACTAGCGCCGCAATCTCGAATCGCTTCAGTCTGACTTTGGATCTAGGATAACCGTGCTCCGTGGTCCTCCACTAGTGCCTCTTCGCCTAGCGTTGTCGATCTCGGGGTTGGATCTTCTTCGGGACTGCACCTTGTCAAACTAGGTCGCATGTGTACATCCAATGCCCCTTGCTGCACATGAAATTGGTCATCCTTGAAGTCCCCTAAGCAAAAACACCCCGCTTTGGCTTTTTCCTGGGACCCCCTCCCCAGTTGTCTAGCATCCGGTACACGGACATGTTAAACTTCTCCGTGTCCTTTGATCCCTGTCATCGTGATGCTCAGGCCCCCCATTATATTTTTCGTTATGCTTTTTGCACTGAACGGCGCCTTTTGTGGCTGGCCAGGCCGGGGGGAAAGGCTCTTGCGCGCCAAGCTTTTTTTCGGGGAGGGGCGGGAGCCCGAAACCAAGTTCAATCGCGGGCTGAGTACCGCTGCGCGTTGCTGTTCTCCTCTGCCCTATCTCAATGAGACTTGGCAGCCCCGTTATAGACAACCGCAGAGCCGGGGCCTCTGCCTGATTTCTGAAGGCGGTACGGTTGCGGCTTGGGGGTCAGAGCATGACGGCTTGAGCTCTACATCAGGTTGAAAAGTTGAGGAGAAAAGATGAATATTTGGAGTGTGAGGGTGACCTGTACTCAGCAAAGGGCACTGAGCACGTCAGCTGGTTGCTGTGCACTGCTGCACAACGGACAAGAGTTTCCAAAAGAAAACAATTGAAGGAAAAGCCGGGTAGATGAAATGGTTGAACTCAGGTATTTAGGCCATAAGTAACCGGATGATTGGTGAAGAGGGACAGTGATCAGTGTGGTTGCAGGCTTAGGGGCGATGCTGTCAGTTTGCTGCCACAAAACTGACGTGTCAGTACCAGTGACATAGAATTGAGTGTGCTAGTGTATTTGGTGTTTGTTGCCAGGACTGCGGCAATAGTGTGTGTGTGTGTGTGTGCGTGTGTGAGTGTGTGTGAGTATGTAGCGGTACGTCTGTAGTGCGGTTGCTGAGGGGAGTGGTGCCTGTTGGACGGTGGTGTGGGCAGGTGAAAATATTTTTGTTCTTCGTGCCATCTTAACTGAACCAAAGTAGGCAGGCAGCAAAGACTGAACGGAACAAAAAGATGGTAATACTTGTTGAAACAACGAGTCCGGAGACACGTGTTCTCTGAAAGCACGTTCACTGCAGAATGCAGTAGACAGTAGTTTACTTACTGTCACGTCTCACTGCTAGACCAAGTCGTTGCAGCGAGATTGGGCGCTCAAAGCAGGTGGCACCTGCGAACGCACAGCAACACAGATGTTGAAAACACAGCGTATGGGCGTGGCCCTTAGACAGACACAGTCGCTGTCGTGTTGGGCTAAAGACAATAGTGTCCCGGAACACACGATGTTCGTTGCTGCTAAAGGGAGCGAATGTACTGTGGGGCCGCTCTACGGAGTAAGAGGAAAAAGAAGCTAAGATACAATAAAACAGAGCAAGAGCAGATATCAGTGAGTTGGCTTAAGCCCGAAGGGTAGCTCATATACCAGAGAAGGCTCGCTGACGAACTCTTCAAAATTTAGATTCATCAGATTTAAGAGTCAAGATGAACTCATTGAAATCCAGTGCGCCTGCTGCATGAACTACTGCACAAGGCAATCAGATTTTCGGGGCTCGACATCTTCGTTCGGTGTCACTTGGCAGTGTAGCCGTGGTTGGGAGCAGGAGCAACACACATCTCTAGCTTGAAAGTTGCTGTAACCACAAGGACAGCGCCAGTCCTTGCGTCTTCGGCCCAATGTGTCAATGTCGTGGCTTTCGACCACTCCCGGACTAAGGCCGTAGGTCAATGACAGCTCTGCTGTGAAGGAGGTGTTGATATTGGCAGATGAAACATGGCAAGACACAGAATGCAGTTGTGAAGTACTGGTCACGTCTGGAATCTCTTGTGGGCTGATCGTGAAGAGTTCTCTGGCGGGAGTATTCGCGCTGCGTGTTCTGAGCCTTTTTTGTGAGGCGGGCGCTCTATGTTCGCCGTGGGAGTTTGTGGGCAGCGGAGGGAAGTGTTGTAGAACCGTGGTGTCGACATGATCACCGCTTGAGTAGTATTCAGGTGGCGTCGTGCATTTAGGTCCAGTGGGACTCGCCCCGATCTTTCGGCGAAACTCAGCTAGTGGTACTCGTTTGATTTTGCGTCTTGGACAGTGGCATTTGCGTTTGCGCGGAGGCCTTGACCTTTGACCCGACGCTTTGGGGCGTGGGAGACGTAGCCGGCACAGAATTTGGCATATCAAAGTGCTGAAAAAAACGAGCATGTTGAGCAAAGTCACTGGGGAGGTCGGCAGAGTGATACGGCGCCGCTCGGGTTCTGCAACAGGTGAGGCGGTGCTCTCCAAGGGCACGCTACTGGCGATATTTTCGACTTCGCTGAACGATTTGTCGTACTCGTACCCCAGGTTTGTAGGTTGCTGGTCATCAGGTTGAATAATTGAGTAGTGAGAGTTTGAGTTGCTCTTGACAGACTCTTTGAGAGTTTCTTGATCTCCGTGTGTTGTACATTCGAGACCAGGCCGACGAGCCTCACGCGGCAGGCGAGGGAAAAGATGCAGTTGCTGAAGCAATATGTTGGTGGCGTGGTATTCTCGCAGTTGCTGTTTGAGAGTCGTGGCAAACTGGTTTATCGAAGCGTCCAGGTCATAAAATTCATCATCGTGAAGAGGAGACGTTCTTTTGTGGGCATACGGGACTGCAGGTTTGCGAAATCCTGCAGCGAGATGGCATGGAGCCGCGCCTTTCAGCGGGCATGGATCAGCTTCCGAGAAATCAGCTTCTGTCGATGTTTGCGTTGATACCCGTGATTTTTGTTTGAAATCATGCTGGCCTTCAATTTTCAGCTCTTCGCTATGCGCGCGTGCGGCCATTTGATTATTTTTTTTTCGTTATGCTTTTGGACACACAAGGTGCCCTTGCACTGCGCGCATAGTGCATGCTGCTTGTAGATTACGCCCCCCCCGAAGAGCCTCCAAGTACATCCTTTCCAAACACACCTCAATTTAGGTCACTTGAACATGGTCATCCATCATGTACATGGTGATGATGATGCATAATGATGATGATGATCACGATCGAAAAGTCTTATTTTGAGAGACTTTGGGCAATGTTGCATGATTTTTGACATGATTTGACCAATGAGGTCTTCCTTAAGAACGCTTATGTCAAAAGAAAGTAGCTTGCGACTATGCAAGGATCTTCCCGTATGTCTTTGGGACGAGGTCTGTAAGCTTCAACACTCCGTTTCGTCGTATTCCTTCTTTCGGTGCCCCTTTGTGTGTCCGTCACGTCAACTCAAGCGCTGAGGGTGCTGTTTTTGGTGCCTGTGGACAATGGGGAGCCCTCGGCACCCATCGCCTCCCTAGGCCGGTACCTTTTACAACTCATGATGCCCCAAGTATCCCAAAATATGACTCTCTAGCACAGCCGGATGCCCAACTAGTTGCACTGCACACGCACTGCGCTAAGTGCGCTGTAATAGAAACTACTTGGCTCAATAGAGTGACAGCCATTTGTAATTGGGGACTCATATGACGAGGGTTAGAGTGTCAGCTTTGTAATGTTGCGCCGAATTCGCGCATTTAAAATGCCACATCAGCAGCGCGTGCACTTCTGTGCTTTAAAAGTTTTGATTGAGAAACATAGGCCTTCTATGAATGAGTTCATTAGATTCAATCATGAGAACTTTCATTGCACCTGTTTTGCAGGATGCAATGTTTTTAACATGATATGATCTGAGTTACGGAATCAAGGACACTGGAGACCTGAGTACTGACAGAGATTTGGGCTGATCATTGAATTGTATTGGTGCTTGCGTGCTTACAGTGAACTTTGTTGACAGGGTACTGTGTCAGGGAAAGAAAATGGACATGAAATAAACAGCCAACCAGAGAAAACTCAGAAAGGTTACAAAGCATTGCATCCGTGCCTGACGGATAGTATGCTGTTCGACGCGCCTGCCCAGTTCATTCGAGCCTGTGGACGCGCTAGGTCTTTGGACCAGTGCACATATTGCAGCGCACACCAAAGCACCCCACATCCGTTCCTCGTGACGATTGTGCTGCTGCCCCCGTTCTCCAATTCCACGTGCAAGGGAGGTATTCTACGCCACCAAGATTGCACTGGGGCGCCTACACGCCAAATTACGATGCATTTGCTGCTATGGCATGCACGTCGCGACGTTCTCCAACGCTCGTGCCACCATCGCCGATAACTTCGGAAACAACGTGGGAGATGTTGCTTGCAGGAGCTCCGACCTTGTCGGTTTTTTCGTAGAAGCCTCTTGTGCTGCGCTGGTTATCTCCTCTCAGAGCGAAGGACAGGTGACGGCTGCGTGGACAACCGTTATGTTCCTCTTGTGCATCAGTGGTTGCGGCATTTTGGTGTGCACGGTATGCAGCTTCATTGCCGCGGACTTGAAGTCTGTCTCTGATGTTGAGAAGATGTTGAACGTTCAGCTCTTCACGACTCCGCTGGAGATAAGTATCGCACGCTGGTGCATCCCACTGGTACGTTGCGCCCTTGCTTGACTTCGTGCCACTTCACTGGCGCACTGCCTCTTTGCTTGACTTGGTGGTCAGCGTGAGCAGCACAGAGTAAGAAGGCGAGCGTGACCATCAGCCGCAGCGCTTTCGACCTGCGGCCGGGCAAGTAAGCAGCGCTTCCGCGCTTTCATTCTTTTGTAGCGCTCGCTTATGTTGAGCGCTGTCGTGCTGGAGTCTTTGTACACGTTGTGCACCTGCAGATTTACTGCTAGTGGCGTGTCTTCCTGGCCCTTTGGGCTATGCATCTACAAATTTACTTGCATGTATAATTGAGTCTGTCTTCTGGGCCACTCTCAGTGGTCTGGAAGGTCTTTCTGTGTGAAGATAGATCCGAAGTATGCAGTTGTTTGTTTGCCTGTTGCATCTCAGTGATTTGATTTGAATCTAAAATTTGGGTTTTACACAGAGGCTTCAAGTGACGCCAGGATCCTGTTATGTGTGCTGCCCCAACTGTATGGATACATGCCTTTGCTTTCTTTTTCGCTGGTTGTTCACTTTTTGCTTACAAATTACAGTGGCCATGTGCTGGTCAGACCGGGGACCAGTGCCCTTGTGTGACTGGATTTTCTGGGGCCTTGAGTTTCTCGACGCCCCTTGGTTGGACACAACTGCTTTAGCGAAAACAGTGCTTTCACACTGCTTTTTTTTTGTGCAACATACTTTGAGTTTTGAGGTTGCACACACCATTTGGCACCTCACTCACTCACTTTTTTTTTGTCTGCACCTCAACACCACCACACACATGCACTGTGTCCACTACATGTGTGCACCACACTGCAGGTTTTGAAAAACCACTGCAGGATTCCCCCCTAAATTGGGATACCTTTTGCAGGTTTTTCAAACTTGTCGCAGGGGATTTCTAAAATTGCTTTGCAGTTTTGGGAACACCAGCCTGAGACATGTTTATGATGTATTATAGAGGAATGGGGTTTTTCTAGCAAGGACAAGTCATGCTTTTCCCCAACCCTTGTTGAAATTTTTTGACTGTCTTGAAAAGGATACTCAGTACGTAGTGTGTGACTAGGCCGTCAAGAAGGGCTTTGCCATGCACGCGGCCACATTTGTTTCCATTTGCTATGGCTAGGCCCACAAGTAGGGCTTTGCCGCTTGCGATTAATTTTGTACACAGAACGGTTTGTGTTCACTCACTATGGCTAGGCCCACAAGTAGGGCTCTGCCATGTGTGGTTTGCAGCGTGTGTAGGTGTTGCCTCCGTGTGACTAGGCCCACAATGAGGGCCTCCGCACATTGAGGGTGAATCATGGCCTGGGCCATTATGGGGCCTTGACCAATGAGTTAGAGGTGGTAACCATTACTCATTTAGTTTCCAAAGATTGCTTTAACACAACCCCCCACCCTTCTCCTCCTCCCAATTTTATTGTTTATCATTTTCAACAAAAACCGAGACTAGATATGTTTATTCCCATACACATAACAGAACTAGAATAGGTGGACATAGAGGCCCCCGGTTGCACGGCCTCAGCGCATGATTTCCATTTTTGAACGGCAAAAACTCATCCCCAAATTAGTAATCCGAAGCGCCGACATATTCCAATTTTTTACGTATACCCACGTACATAAAAACTTCGCCTCTGGCTCAGAAATACCCCCGGAGGAGTGTAAGCCAGCTTCGGGCCGCTGATCTACCAACCCCTAGGAACGTTTCTATTAACACATGCAATAGGCTGGGATCCGCCCCAGGGAACAGAAGCGCCATTTTATTCCGACATGTAGCAGGATAATGAGGGGACCCGCCCCCTGGTGAACATTTGGAGGGTTGCCTTCGCCCAAGTGTGCCAAAGGAACTCTGTTTCTTCTTTTCCTGAAGGCAATGACATGGCTAAATTGTTTTCGGGATGGAGTGAATGCAGCATTGAGGGCCGGAAGATTGTTGAGATGTGGTGAGGGAGTGTAGGCCCCAAAATAATTGGGTAGATGCCCAGTTGTTGAGTTGTGTGGTCAGGTGACCAAATGGTCTGCTCTTTGTTTATACCCATGCCTATGATTTCCAGCATGTCATTTGTGACTAGCCCCTGTACCCCAAGCATTTGTGTTAACATTCAGGCACAAATGATGGAACACCCACCCGTCAAGTTTTGGTTGAATTTGATGTACGGAGTCAGATCGAAATAAGGGGAAACCCGGAGGGATGTCATGCCACGAGGGTAGGCCCCCGTACCCGATGCAAATAGCTGTCGGATCAAGATAAGGGGACACCCGGAGGAATGGCCATTGCCCATGAGGGTAGGCCCCCGTGCCTGACATAAAGACACCATCCTAGCATGTGAATGGATATCAAAGTTTGGCCCCCACCCCCACAACCATGTATTGGTTTTGGCAGGGGAGTAGTCCAACCTGGACTACTCTCCGATTTTGTGTTACTATGCAATCTGTGGAGCATATGCCCAAGTACACTTCTACATTTTCACTCCTATTGCTTTTCGTAACATTTGTATTGAATCTTGTAACCTTGGGAAATGATTTTACAGACTTCTTGTGGTCACGTGAAAACACAGCGAAGACACACGCTACTATAATTCAACCGGAGATCATGGACAGCATTTATGTTTGCATAAACCCCCCCCCCGACGACTAGTGTCCAGACAGCATAGCATTTAGCATTTCCTGGGGATTTGTGATGTGTGTTTTTGAAATGGCCCACACCGTGACGGCATAGCTACACACTGCTGCTGTAAAGGCGTATTGGACAACTTGGCCTGGCTGGCCCCCATGCTTTCCTCTCTACGGTTGACATTTATTAAGACCCCCATGATGGGCACATTTTTCTCAGCCTGAGACCCCCCACCTAAACTAATCTGGCTATGTGTCCTAACTTGGTTTCACATTGGAATGAGCAAGTTTGTGATTCTTCGCTTAAGAGTGGCATTGTTCAATAGAATCTTCGCTTACCTTTTGCGCCACTTAACAACATAACTTTGAGCTCAAGACTAGTACCAGGGATGGCTCCACACTTTCTGAGTGTCTATTTGTGTTGGAGTGGCCAAGCAGTTCTATCTATTTCCTAATCAGCATGTGCTAAGGGTCCATGTGGTTAGCCCTAGCACATAGCTTGGCAGGGGAGTGTAATAGAAACTACTTGGCTCAATAGAGTGACAGCCATTTGTAATTGGGGACTCATATGACGAGGGTTAGAGTGTCAGCTTTGTAATGTCGCGGCGAATTCGCGCATTTAAAGTGCCACATCAGCAGCGCGTGCACTTTTGAGCTTTAAAAGTTTTGATTGAGAAACATAGGCCTTCTATGAATGAGTTCATTAGATTCAATCATGAGAACTTTCATTGCACCTGTTTTGCAGGATGCAATGTTTTTAACATGATATGATCTGAGTTACGGAATCAAGGACACTGGAGACCTGAGTACTGACGGAGATTTGGGCTGATCATTGAATTGTATTGCTGCTTGCATGCTTACAGTGAACTTTGTTGACAGGGTACTGTGTCAGGGAAAGAAAATGGACATGAAAAAAGCAGCCAACGAGAGAAAACTCAGAAAGGTTACATGCGCCCCCACATTTCGATGTGTATGGCTTCTTCGTATCCCACATGGTGCCCCACACCTCTGTTCATCCCCAGACATCTGCATTTGAACCCTTGCTTTGGACACTATCTCCCAATAAACACCATCTGCAGGCCAAAAAGTGCAAAAGTCAATTATGGTTCCCAAAACATCACAAATCGCCTTGAAATGCCCTTCTCTTCTTGGTGGTCACCAATGATCCAAGTGGAGCAGCAGAAGGCAATACATTCCCGGGGGGGGCGGGGGACTACAGCGGGTTCTGATGTGACACCCCCCCAAATATCACCCAAAACTTGCGGGGGGGGGGGGGTCGGCGGGAGGGGGGGTATTGGCAGGTCGGCCGGGGAGGGGGGGGCTGCACGCGACCCACTACTACCACATGCGTACCGCAATGGGGTGAGTGTGTCTGGGGGGCATGGGGGTATAGAGGTATGTATGCGATAATAGCAATTTCTCATCTTTGCCGGGAGGAAACTCTTAAAGATCTTCAGGACCAAAGGCATATTACCCCCTTCAACTAAGCATGGCTTGAAAAATTTTGCGCCGTTGGCGCCACGTCCCCTGCACCACTATCTTTCAAAACTCAGGGGAGGGTGTCGCATACAAGGACCGGGGCTTCCCCCCCCCCCCGGGACTACATTGTAGAGAACAGCCCCGTAAATTGTTGACGATGAAGCATTTCCATGGGCACTGAGAGCATTCTGGGGCTGAAGGGCTTTTGTTGCCTCAGAACACCCCAGATCGCCGAGATAATATTTTTTTTGAGATGCGAAAATATTTTTTTTAGATGCGCTAAAAAATAATAGAACCTCTAAAAAAAAATACAAAACATCTAAAATTTAATACAAAACATCTAAAAAGAAGGTCGAAAGTGATGAAAATTTTAGATGGCTCTCTAAAAAATAATCCGCTGCAAATCTAAAGAAAAATACAACAACGTTTCAGGAAGAGACTTTGAGATCTAAGAAAAAATACAACCTCTAAAAAAAATATTCCGCATCTAAAAAAAAAAAATAAAGGATAACGCTACCCCCACGTCCCTGCCCTGCCCTTACAGGCAACATGCAATAGAAACCACTGATTCACACTGCGTTGCATCTAGGAACAACATGACGCCCGGTATGACACCACTGCCAACAAGATTGCCTGAAGCCAGATGCACTTTCCGAACGTGCTGTTGCAGTACACTTTAGGTTACGTGAGGATGATGGATAATGCAACCCACTTGATGGCATGGGAACCTGTCACTGTGTAACTGATGCACAAGACACCTTCGTTGTGGACAAGGGCTGGAGTGCCATGGATTCTTGGACATGACCCAAACAAATACAGAACCAGCATCCCTCCCTGTGTGCACCCTGGTCGGCCTATGTTGACCCATCATCTGAAGACATTTGGAAAGAGCAACACTTGAGCATGCAATTATGGGCAAACTTGTGCACCGACTGAGTAGTGCTTGAATACCACCTCTCAGAGTCTGAGCAAGGAATCCGGAACTTGGGACTGACTGGGCAGACTGTGAAAGCCGCAGAAAATGCACAAAATTTTGTGCTGGGATGCAGGGTTGTAAGGATTTGATAACTATGGCTGTCAGACACTGCAGCACAGCCACGTGAGTGGCACGTGGTACTTCAGAAGAAACGAGCAGAGAAAGCTTGGCTGGATCACCCTGTGTCTGGGTATTGTGCTGGGCAGCTGAGCGTAGGGACGTTTTTGGGTCAGTGGCTTCGTGCTCAGACTCCAGATACAAAGGGGCCTCTGATGCACTATCCGAACTCGGAATGCTATGAAGAGGAGTAAGAAACACGTCTGTAATAGAATGGGAACTGGCTTTCTTTTCTGTCTGCCACTTGATCGTGCACTCAGAGCCCTCCACTGCGAGCACCTTATCCCCACCCTTGAAATTTTGCCCCTGGGCTCTGGCCAAGGTGGCTGAGTACCCTGCTTCACAAAATTCAGACATTATGTATGATCCGTTCAAATGACCTCTCTGCATAGGTCCCCAGTAAAGGAAGACCCCTGTTCTCTGAGCAGATGAATCTGTGCACATGGGCTCTGGCCAAGGTGGCTGAGTACCCTACTTTACAAAACTCAGATAGTACCCGTGATCCTCTGCGATGAACTCTCTGCATACGTCCCCCAGCGAAGGAAGACTACTATTCGCGCCAGGGGCCCCTTGTCCGCGGGCTGACGATTGCATTGAACATGTCTGAGCAACAAACAACATTTGTATAGCGCCTCGTCTTGCTAATCTGGCGCTCCAGAGGGCGTCTAGAGGGGCGGGCGGGGGGTTGTTGGTCCAAGCTGAGGGGGGAGGGGGGGGGGGGGTCAAAATCAAACTTGCTTCATCACCCGTGCTGTCATGGGTCCCCGCACACACCACGTCCCCCACAAGTGCCTAGGGAATCACCCATAACACTTTTTTTTACCACTTCTAAAATTTGCGGCATTTGCGCTAAAAAAAAATACTGCGCGCAGAAAAAAATGTCTGAGTATTTTTTTTTAGCGCGGAGTATTTTTTTTTAGCACGGAATATTTTTTTTTAGTGCGGGATATTTTTTTAGCTAAGAAAAAATATTTCCTCTAAAAAAAATAATCCGCATCTAAAAAAAAATACAGAACCCAGATCACCTACATGTGAACCCTGCATCCAGCTACCGCCGTTGACCACTGCCTTTAACCCCATGCCAGCAAAGGACCCTAGTATTGCACCACTGGGGGGCCTTCTGCATTGTACTCTAGCGCTGGACCTAATCAGGGCCCTTTGTACGGGCACAAGGAACGCGAAAATCCAGTTTACGACATCCGTATGCAACACAAATCACCTCGCAGAGGTTGTTAGATCAAAGCCAGGCAGGCGTATATATGGCGAAAACGCCACATACCCCCCCACTTTGGCTTTTTTGGGCCTATTCGCGTACCCTACCCCAAGGGCGTGAATTGTTAGTTTAACCCCTTGTAAAATCATTATTTTGTCCAATAAACGCATCCCCCAATGAGTTTTTGGTCCGGACCCCCCTAGACCCCCCCCACTTGAAACCCACTTTTTTGAGGTTTTCATGGAGGAGGGGGGGGGTGGGGGGGTGGGGGGGTGGGGGTGGGGGTCAAAAAATGACCCCCCCTTTTTTTGGGGTCGAAAATCATGAATCTTTTGGTTTTTTTCGATTTTGAGCCGAAAAAGTGTTTCCGGGTCCCGACTCCATAGGGTTTGTATGGGGCGGAGTGGGACGAGCGCTTATGCAGTTTATGCATTTTTTGGCCATTTTTGCTATGTTGGCGATTTTGGCGACCTCGGTGACCCCGTGGTACCCACTCCGAGGGGTGCGAGTGGGGATGTTGTGACAGTATATGCCTCCTAGGATATGGAGGAACGTTTTTTGCACTCTGTAGCCTTGCCCAGGGCTGCTGAAATGCCTTGCCAAAGACGCGAAATGGCTGTTTCCACCAACAATGGGCTAGTGAATGCGCCGGTCCACAACCTGCTTATGCGGTTTTTCACCCTCGGCAGCTCAAAAATCGAAGTTTTCAAAAGTTGTTTTTTTGCTATTGTGACCACCTAAAATGACCATCTAAGCTATGTAAAGCATGTTTTAGGCCGTATTTATGTGTTTTTCACCTGATTTGGGTATTAGGTCCGGGGGGGGGGGGGGGCAGGGGGGTCTCCCAAGGGATTGGTACACAACCTGCTCATGCAGTTTTGCACCCTAGGCAGCTCAAGCACCCTAGGCAGCTCAAAAATCAAAATTTTCGAAAGTTGTTTTTATGATATTGTGCCGACATGATATGACCATCCAAGGTATGTAAAGCATGTTTTAGACCGTATTTACGTGTTTTTCACCCGATTTGGGTATTAGGTCCCGGGGGGGGGGGGTCTCCCAAAGGATTGGTACACAACCTGCTTATGTAGTTTTGCACCCTAGGCAGCTCAAAAATCGAAGTTTTCGAAACTTGTTTTTATGATATTGTGACGACATGATATGACCCTCCAAGGTATGTAAAGCATGTTTTAGGTTGTATTTAGGTATTTTTCAGCCTATTTGGGTATTAGGTCCGGGGGGGGGGGGGGCTCCCAAGGGATTGGTACACAACCTGTTTGTGCAGTTTTTCACTCTGGGCAGCTCAAAAATCGAAGTTTTCGAAACTTGTTTTTTTGATATCGTCACCACTTAAAATGACCATCCAAGGTATGTAAAGCATTTTTTAGGCCGTATTTATGTAGTTTTCACCCTATTTAGGGTGTGTTTGGCTTGGGGTAGATTCTCTGCGAGGTGGACTTGCCGAAGGCAATAGAATTGCCATTTTTCATCCAAAAATGGCCATTTTTGGGTCAAAAATGGTGCTGTTGGCCCTTGGATCCACAGTCCAGGACCCCCCTCACATACGGCTGATTTTAGACGGTATCAAGCCTGCATTCATGATGTGGGGGCCAGAATTTTTCCACTTTTGTAGGTCCGGGGAGGGGGGGGGGGAAACAGCAGAAAATGAACTCTTTATAGTATGATTTACCAAAAAAAGTGGTAGTTTCATCTGTCGCTGGTTTGGGGATTTTTGGACCCGTATGGACCAAAATGTGCCAGCAGTGTTACTGCTGCGTTGGACCCCTGCATTGGACCTTCAAATTAGATTCCTACATTGGACCACTGCGTCACAACCCGGGTATGTTTCACCCGTGCATTAAACTCCTGTGTTGCCCTCCTGCCCAGCCCCCCCCCCCCCCTTCTGCCCTGCCCCTGGAACCCCTGCAGCACTATTGGACCAACTACATGGCCAGCGCTCAGAACTTATCCAACGCAAAATTGCTGCCATGAGCTCCCCCTGACATGCAAATGGGTTTGTACTGTTGGGCGACCCTACTTTTGCACCAGGCAGAATACAACGTACGCTAGCACAGGGCTGAAAATCTTTCCCATTCCAATAATTTTCCGCGATTCGGTGCTGGACATAGGTCGATGCATGCCATGCAGAGAGAGCATACACTGCTCAGCGTTGTATCCATATAGTGGTGCAATACCGCTTCAAAGATCACCTGACATCTGTATCAGGACTGCACATTACGTTGCATCTCGCGAGAATTGACGAAGCACTTAAGATATGCCGGCAGCCTTAAAGCCGCAGGAAAGCCTGGCGTGCCAGCCTTTTTCTCTTCCCTGTCTTGCGCGTCTGGTCTCCTTTTTTCCCCTATTTTTTCGGCGATTTCTTTCAGTGCTCCGTTGGTCTACCGCACATTCACTTATGCTTCACTATGGAACCCATATTTACAGCCCAAATTCAGCCTGAGCCTCTGGTTTCCACGGGAAGTGCAACAGCACCTCAAGCAGAAAATTGGTCTTCCTTTTGTAAATATGCATTGATGAACCTCACATGTGGAATATTGTTTCGTATGGATTTGGGCGGGAAACCGCCATGCATAAAAAAAGGAACCTGGCCTACCACGGCCCACACAAAAACTGGCCATCCAACCAATTGGACCTCTGAAGCCTGTCAGGGCGAAGGTGGGGGCACTGCCACAGATGTTGTGGCATCCTTTGCACATCGCAACAGATGTTGTGTGGACCAGGACAAGATGCCAACGTGCTGCAGCACTACTCTGTTTCTTTTGGAGGGCTTTGTGAGAGGCCCTGGAGATTGGACACAGTACAAATGAGACAAAACAGAACTGCCCAATGAAAATGGCGATACTCATTCCGCATGCACCGTCAGAGTGGCAGACCTCCCGAACACCTCTGGGCTGAGCACCTCCTCAGCAGTCGCAGGGGGTGCTATGAATTCTCCAAGGCCTGTGACCTGCGCCACATACGAATATGTGTGTGCGCCCTCCCAGACTCGCCCTGCAAACGCCTCAACCCGCTCGTCTCGGAGGTTGTCATGATCGTACCACCGCCAATAACAGCAGCGGCCGGCAGCAGGCGGCGTGCCCCCCAACTCCGGAGTTCCAGCCAAGGCCGGATTCAGAGGCTCCAGACAGGCCGGCAGCTTGTCCACAAGAGCCACCCTGTGCCGCACCATGCGGGTCTCAAGGGTCAGCGTGACCTCTATCAGGCGCCCAGACTTCAGCTTGTAGCCCTGGGCCGTGGTCTGCACGTCCTCGGGGTCCTGAAGGGCTTTGTACGTGCGCTGCACGATGAAGCCTGCATCATGGGCGGGCAGAATGTTGCTCTTGGGCGCGTACTTCAACCCCAAGCGGTAGTACAGCCGCCCCGGCCCCACTTTGTGGATGTGCAGCGGTTGCGGCGCAGCGCCTGCAGTGTCCACAAGGTATTTCATGGGCACATCCGTGACCTTTGTGACGGTGCTGCGGCCCTTGTGCTCGTGGTCCGCGACGAGGGACGTGCTCAGCCAACTGTGGGCCGTGAACGCGGGGGTGGCGGCCTCATACGTGTTGAAGTAGCGGTCCACCGCCAGCAACGCAAAGACGTTCTCCTGCGTGTTGCCCCAGCGGCCCCTTTGGCGCACCCCCAACAGCCCCTTCATCAGCTTTGGGATGATGGCATTGGACGGGTCCATCACCTGCAGCGCCTCCAGCACAATCGCATCGGTACGCGGGCTTGAACGCAGGAGCACCAGGGTGTCCGCCCCCGCATCCTCGTACCCGGTGCAGCAATGCGCAGCCCCTGCGGTCTCCACCGTCTGATTGGCAAAATACTTCAGCACGCTCTGCACGATGGAGTGGGTTGCCTTGAGGGGACTGGTGCCGTGCACCGCCAGCGCCAGCCAGGCTGCAGCGTCGAGCCCCAACTTGTGCACGCCACCTGCCGCATTGTACAGCTCCGCCGCCTCCGACGCCATCTCCGCCTTCTCGAACAAAGACAACACGTAACATCGGAGGCACTGCAGCGTGCGGCGCGTAGACTCCGAGTACTTGTCCCAATGCGGAAAAGCACTGAGGTCCCGCAGCGCCTCAATCAGCCTCCCGACCGCATGCGCGCTCACCTTGTGGCCCTTGCGCTGCACCTGGGCGAAGCAGTGGGCCACATGCAGAGTGACAAAGACGTCAGCTTCGGTGTCCTGGGCCCAGAAGCCGAAACCTCCGCACGGCAACTGTGCCTTCAACAACTTCTGTACCAGGATACTGCCCAGCGTCGTCAGCTCCGGATCTTTGGGGATGGTCGGCGATGCGAACGCGGTCTGGATGTCCTTCAGTAACGCAAAAGCCAAGACCCTGGACGCCATGCTCTCGACGTACTCGAACGGGTACTCCACAAGATACTCAAAGGCGTCGGTGACGGTCTGCAAAATGGTGGAGGAGGACCCGATCTGCAGCCCCCCGTACGCGGGGTACACGTCTGCGGGCGGCTGCAGAGCATGCGTGGCCACAGCGCCGTCGGGGTCCAGTTCACCGTAGGCGGCAAAGGCCTCCGCTGTGGCCGGCGTCCAAACGGGGACCTCTGCATCGGCCGCGTCCGCCACGCCTCCGGCGGCGGCACCCACCATCTCCGCGCCGACCTGGACCTTGGCCTTGCCGGGCAGCACGGTCTTTGCCTCGAAACGCACTTCCAGGCGCTGCTGAGGCTCCAAATGGATCCGGAAGCCACCGACGCCGGGCCCCACCAGCTCCAAATTGGAGGTCCGGGCGACCACCGCCACATCGGCGGCACGGGACGTCTGGTTCTGGACCACGACCGTCAACTTGGCGTGGTCCCCGACGTTCAGGAACCGCGGCAGCGATGGCCGGACCATGAGCGGCAGCGCGACCTCGACCGCGCTCTCCCCCATTCCGAACGCAGACTGCGCAGTGCACGCGACGGCGATCACGCGGTACTTCGTGAGGCTGTCCGGCAGCGGGACCGGGACGGTACACGCGCCGGCGGCGTCGGTGCGGACGTTCCCGTGGAAGCACGCGAGGGCGTCGAAGTTGGTGCGCACGGCGATGGGCATGTCTGCGCCGCCGGGGCCACCCATTCCGTTCGCGGCCATGCCCATGCAGCGGGCCATACCCATACCATACGCACGATAGCCACACTCGTCATAGATCTCATCTCCGATGGCCTCGAACAAGAGCTCGCGCCAATTCCGCGAAAGCAGACTCACCCTCGTGTCACAGCGGAATGAATGCCGCGCGTAGCCCTCTATGCGCGTTCCATCGCCGTAGAAGTAGCCTTGAGGGGTCGGCGAAATGAAGTACTCCGCGGCCTCAGGCTCGTCTTCGGGCATCGGATTCCGGGGGCACATGCCGCGGGCGAGCGCGAGCACAGCCTCGTCCACGACCCAAATCGCGACGTCGGCTGCAGCAGCCGGCGCCTTCGTGGCGGCGTTGTGCACCGAGACGGACACGTCGGTCTTCGACCCCGGCGTCAGATGTGTGGCCCCTGGTCGCACATCCACCGTCAAACACTTGATCTTGTAGCTGATCTCCAAATCCATTCCCGCCTGGGCCCCCACGAGGCCTTCGCCCGTGCCTGAAGCGCTTCGATCCACCACGACGTCCACATTCAATCTCTTTTTGGCACCCGGAATCCACTCCTCTTTGACGTCGAAGCGCAGGTCATGACTCCCGCCCGGCGGGATAGCAAAGCACTCGGTGTACAGCAGCCCGCGGCCCTGCAGCTGCGCCACGGCCTGGCACGGGTCACTCAGCAGCGACTGCACCGTCACCACTGCGCAGTCCCCGGCCTCGTAGCGCTCTTTGTTTGGGATCAGCTTCAGAGGCTCTGCGTTCTGGTCCTTCGCAGACGCACGCGGCAGCCGTCCCACGACCAAAAGGGACGCACTGCAGGTGTTGACGAGCCCTGTGGGGTCCGCCACTCGGGCCTCCAGCGTGTACTCGCCGCCCTCGTCGAACAGCAAATCGAGGCACATTGTACCCGGGGCAGAGGTGTACTCCTTGACCCACCGCTCGATCACCTCCACATCGTTTCCAAATCGCTTCCTTTGAGTCGACGTGCACCGCACAGTGAGCGGGACGTCCGCGATGGCCTTGCCTGCGACGTCGCACACCACGAGCTCCACCTCCACTGACGTATTCGCCCGGGCCCACGGAAGGGTCTTTATCCCCACGTAGTACTTCGAGGGATGCACCGTGAAACTGGCGCTGGAGGACATGGTCTGGCGGTTGATGTCGGTGACGGTGCCGTTGGCCTTGACTTGAACGGGGTATTTGCGCTTTTGCGACGCGTTTGCCTTGAAGTCAATGCACAGGCGGTGCTGCCCTTTGGAGTTCGTGTTGCTCTTGTGCCGCAGCACTGGGCCCGAGTCATCGTCTTGAAAGCCCCGGAACCCGAAACAGCCCCAGACCGGGGCGTCCTGGAAGTGGAAGGCCGGCCAGCCCGCAGGGCTGAAGGTGGTTTTCTGGGAGTCCACGGTCCACTCGACGTTGGCCTGCGTCAGAGGGCCCCCGGCGAAGTAGCTGGCGTGCACGGCCACGATGGCACTGCCCCCCGTCACCAGCGGCGGGCCTGAGGGCGCTGTACAGGACACGTTGAACTCAGGGCGCCGGAATTCTTGCACCTGAAATTCATGGTAGTGATGGCCGCCCTCCCCCATTTCGCAGGACACGCCGTACCACCCCAAACCGCACTCCGTGGGCAACGGAATCTCTGCGTAGAACGTGCCGTACTCGCTCGTGGTGACCACCTGCTTCCAAATCGGCTGACCACTGCCGGGGTCGAAGCACTGAAGCGTTACCGGTACGCCGCCGGGGCTCCACAGTTCCACCAGCTTGTTGTCAGTGGTGGGGCGGCAGCCGCGGGCGATGCCTTTCAAATGCACGGTCTCGCCCGGGCGGTACAATTTGCGGTCGTCGAAGGTGTACAATGACATACCCTTGGCATACTTTTTTTCTCGCATTTCGCTGATGAGTGCAAAGCAGCAGTCATCCCCCACCTTCACTACAATCAGGCAGTCACGTTGCGAAAGGCCATCGGCGCCGCGAGTGATCATGCCGTTGGCGCCGGTGGTGCCACTCCAGTTCGCGGACCATTGTTCCCCGTCACCATCACAATCGTACGGGGAGCCCACGACACCGTACGCCACTTCAGCACCGGGGATGGGCTTCCCAGTCTCCAGGGACGTCACCCAGACCATATCCTCAGTCCTCGTCCGCAATGCATTTGCCGCCAGAGCCGTGGCCTGGACCCATACGGTGCTTGCCCTCAGGTCAGGCACGTAGCGGCTGGGGTAGTGCTCTGTGGCCTCTATGACGGGCGGCAAACTCTGTGGGGCAGGCGCGGGCTCCGTCACGTTCGGGTCGACAAACACGATGATGTTCCCCGCCGGGGCACCATCCGGGCCGTGGTTCCGGAACGCACTCTTCAGGTCCACATGGACGATGGTGGGCACATCCGGCTCGCAATTCGTCGGAATGGTCCCACTGGCAACGGCCTGCCCCAAGCGCTTCAGTTCGTCGACGTAACTCTGGAGCGCCTCGTCCATGCCATGCAGGCCCTTCATGTACAAGTTCAGGTACACAGGCCACATCGACGGCTCAATGGACACAATGCACACGTCCACCCGTGGAACGTTGACGACCACCACCGAGTGGTCGTAGGGTGCGGGGGGGCCCCCTGTGGCATGGCTGATGCCATTCGTGTTGGACTTGGGCACAACATCGGGAGGGGTCTTGCTCATGGGGTCCAGAACCCACATGCTCTGCAGGGGGCTGCACTCAGAACCGTTCACGGCCTTCTGTCCAGCGGCGTTCCCCAGCACACTGAACATCTTCGCAGCAGCCCCAATTTCACACTCCACCGTGTGGGACTGGCCCAGCCTCTGGCCGTAGACGTCCTTCACTGCGGCATCCACAGTCACCGTGTACTTGGTGCGGGCACGGGTGCGACCGCTGATGTTGACCTCGCACTCGGAAACGCTCAGTTCCATGTCTTCAATGGGGGGCTGCACGCTGATGAACGACTCCAGGAACTCGTCGACATCCAAAGAATTGTTGAAGGTCAGGCGCAACGGCGTCTGAGGGGGGGACCGCGATGCCGCCTGCGGCCCGTGGGCACTAAGCGCCAGCCGATTGTACGTGCAGAACTCGCGGACGCTCGGCTCTGCACTGCACAACGGCCCCTCGGCGGAGGGCACGTTTGGGCCGACCGTCAGAGTCCAGTTGGTCCCCTTGGCAAGGGCCTCGCACGGCTTCAGCAGCACGACACGCTCTGGGGGGGTCCGGGAGGTGCAGGCGCGAATACTCCGGGCCTCAGACACGCCGGCCTTGAGGTAGTAGGGGTCTGAGTCCAGGTGCTGGTGCACTTCCGCGGCGCTCTGGCACTTGAGGGGCACGGAGCGGTCTGGGCCAGACAACCGCAGCGCGGGGAACACTTTGGCGCCATCCATCGCTTGATCAAACACGAGGGCCATGATGGGCTGCGTGCCAGTGATACCGCAGGGCAGAGACCGAATCAGCCTTGGCGTGGCCGTGGACCACTTGTTCTCAAACGTGGCCGCGAGCGGAGTCACCGCAGCGCCCAGCGCTTTTGTGCCTTGCTTCACGACCGCCGCATATTCCGTCGCTTGTGCGAAGCGGTACTTGGGCTCGAACATCAGCGTGCGGTCCCCGATCCATCGCCAGCGTCCGTCGGTTTTGGGGCTGAGCTCCACCGGCACCAGGAGCTCATCCACAGCAGCGACACTGGAAATTGGCACCATCGGGTGCGAAAACGTGATGGAGAAATGCGGCGCCAAGGAGACCTCCCCTTCCGGTGAGCATCGCACAACTGTCAACTGTCCACCCTCCGCTGTGGGGGCTACAGCAGCAGGTGCTTCATCAGTGGTCTCTGGAGGGAAAGGCATCTGCTCTTGTGCTGACGGCGGGGGCGCCGTCGTCGTTGGCCGGGGGGCAAAGTCTACTCCCAGGTCATGCGGCTCCCAAGTTGGAAGCCGCTGCTCCAAGTGCGCCTTTTCATCAGAGGTCAGGGTTGCAAAGCTCTGCACAGAGGTGGCTGTGACATCCACGTATTGGCCCACCATATCGTCGGAGGCAGGCTCTCGCACCGAAAGGAAGATGGCCGGGTTGGCCTCCTCAGTGGGATCACCATCATACATTATGGACAAGAGGTACTTGCAGAGGAAAACAGACACTCAGAAAGTGAATGCAAGGTGTTGATGTTGTGGTGACTTTCTAATGGGCTGGCCACAAAGACTAAACCCAGCCCACCTTGTGGGCTGTGGTGTTGTGAAATTGATGATTGACGCAGCACCAAAATTCATTCAAGACACGACCTAGACCACTGCAAGGTTTCCAGGTTGTGAATTTTCTTGTGGGCGGACCACCAAAGGCTCCACCACTGTGTGAGATTATGGTGTTGTGGACTTTCTGAAAAGCGGACCACCAATGTGTTCCCAATGAATGCCAGTCTGTGACGCTTGTTGTTAATTTTCTTCTGCGTGAACCACCAAATTGTCCCACATCATGGCAAGGTTGTACAGTCCCCAAGTGTTTGGCCCGAGCCTCCGCTGCCAGTTTCATGGGAGCACATGTTTGCAACTCTTGTACTTTTGCACACACACACACACACATCCCTGTCAGGCATCTCCAAACTGTTGGGGATGCAGCCTAGGTGCACTGATCCGACATTCACATCATCCCTGCGCCACCTCCTTGGGTTCCTCCGGTGGCATGGGGTGAGCAACACAGTATGGTGTTAAAGTTGTGGCAGATAGAAATTCTGGTCATGCTCATTGGGGTTGCCCCATTCCCAGGCTCATTGACCAAGCGGGACCAAAATTGCTCCAAGGGGTGGGAGTGGCACGGAGGCATCTCCGCTCCTAGCTTTATTGTACCTCGACGTTTCAAGGAACCACCCTCCACCAGACTTTCAAGCATTTCAGGAAGACCACATCTTTTATTTTCCACTATTCCTCCGGTGTCGGCTAGCCACCACACTGACCTCTCCCACATCGTCTTGCACAAACCCACACTCACTCAAACCTTTGGATGCTAGTGTCACATCCACTTCATCCTCGCATTCTTCATCCGAGTAATACGAGTCACCCTCCCCATCCACCCACTTACTGTCCGCGACATCTGCCAAACTTTGCAAGACACTCGACACCTAGGCCTCCGCACCGCTCCGTGCCAGATTCGCAACTGCCAACAATAGCACCCACGCTACAGCCTGCAATCTCTATGTATCCTCTCCCGTCTGCTGAATGAACTTACGCACCACCGCATCCACATCCACATCATAAATTGCCTTCATCTTGCGCAACCTCTCCTTCATTTGGTGAATCACCTGCTTCTTCCGGATTCCAAACCCTCTCCACATCTCCTACTCCGTGTCGCCTTCTCCTCTTCTTCCTCTCATTAGGGGGCCGAAGTACTTTACTATCCTCGGCTTCTCCGATCTTGAGCTCCCTGATGTTGCATCGGATCCAGAGTGTCCACCACTGCGTCGCTCCCCACATCCTATACGCGACCGAGAATATGCCGTCCTTTCTCTTGGGAATCGGCGCCTCCTTCTGGCCTAGAATATCAATGAATGTGTTGGGTGTGCATACGCCAGTGCTACGCTGGGCATCTGCCATCCTCCCATGAGCTATAGCGGCGGCCCTCTTGCGCCTGCCGCCCACGCTTGTGCAGCCCCACACCCGCAGTGTCCTAGAATATCAATGAATGTGTTGGGTGTGCATACGCCAGTGCTACGCTGGGCATCTGCCATCCTCCCATGAGCTATAGCGGCGGCCCTCTTGCGCCTGCCGCCCACGCTTGTGCAGCCCCACACCTGCAGTGTGCGCATGCCATCGGAGGGCATGCTTCTTTTCTCGTGCCACCAACTCAACCAACTAGGCCTCAAACTCGCTAGGGGACTAGAAATTATGTGGGACATTCGGGTTTCCCGCCTTGCTCCTCCACTCTACGCCCACGGGTATGAGCCACCTTTGGGCCATGCACCGACATTTTGCACTTGCACAGCTAGGCTATTGTTTTCGCTCATGAAGATCAACTTCCCCAGACCATTTCTGTATGCACTCCAAGCTTCACCGATGGCGCAACAGGTCGGACCCGGATAACACTGCTAACAGTAAGTATTCCATTTCTAGCCACGTGAAGTGCCGTTTTTGCACCGTGATGTCATAGATGACGTCAGATGGCGCATATTGTATCCATCGGCCACCTCTCCTCTTTTTCAGCTTCTCCAAACTTCTCGCGAATACCCAATCTCACTCCTGGACCACCAGTTCGATGACCTTCGATTTCTCTGCCAATCGAAGTGCCAACAACAACTTCTTGACTAGCCCTTCATAAGAACTTTCTCTTGTGATTTGCAGCAGCCTGCTCTCAACTGCTTCTCTCAGCGCAAGCCATCCCTCGATCTTCGTGTAGCCCACGAAAGTGTGCATTGCTCCCACATATCCATCCCTCTTCTCCTTTTCCAATCACGCCCACATCACTGACGCGTAACTGCGTCGAAACCCCGCATTGTCTTCGGCTGTACAATCCTCCAATCTTTTCTGCATCCTCCTCGCTTCCTCAATACCCCACCCACGTAGTCACCTGCTTCCAAACTCCTTGGCCTGAAAAGCCCAGTGCTTTCGGTTGTAGTACCTACATGGTTCATTCACGGGCACTTAGGAGTCTTGCCACGTTTGTGCTCTTGTTTTAAAATGCCTACGCCCATTTAGCTTGGACAGGTCTTGAGTGTCTCCCATCCCCTCCCTTAGCGTTAGCGGTACCTCTGCCCATTCGCGGGCAGTCAGAACTCACTGAGCTAGAAGATTCCAATCTTGATGTCACACTACTTACAAACAACGACACGGTGGACGTGCTAGATGCGCTGGACGTGCAGTTAGTGAAAACAAACAGATATATCAGTCAGTATTACCTTTGTCAAGGTTTCCATTCAAATTCAAAACCTCTATTCCCATGCGGAACATCAAAACACCTACACGCATGGTATAGCGCCAAAATGCTCAAACAACGACACCTCGCCCTCCACGGGTGAACGGCGTGTTTATTCAACAAACCTTCGTACCCATTACTTGTGTGGGTGGGACAAGAAAGATTAGGTGACGGACCTAAACGAAGTAGTGTGAGTGCCGACAATTGTACTAATAGTATATGGTGCAGCTAAAGAGGAAAAGGTCCCAGTAAAATTCGAACCACCCCACACGGCGCAAAGCAATGTGTTAAACATGTGTGATCTGCCTATTGGGACATGGGCAAACGTTTAGGCAACAATCTATGGGGGCGCCCTTGCACTGTGCGCTACTTGTTAGACCAAGTTCTCCCGAAAGAGCCCCCAAGCATACCCCTTCCAAACGCCCTTGCATCATTGCCGCCTCACGGCCATGTCCGGCTGTAGACCATGGGAGACCTCCTTCGGTGGGGGCGAGAGGTGGTCCATCTTCCACGAATGGGGCTGGGAGGATGGACCCGGGGGTGCTGGGTATGGCCGTCCATCATAGCCTGGCTGCCGACTGTATCGGGATGACGGCATGGTACGTCTTGGCTAGCACGAAGGATCCTTGGCGTTCATCAAGCCCATGAGGTCACCTTCGATTATAGTACTTGGACGTAATACAACACTCGGAGAGGATGCTAAATTGTCCCTCGGCCTAGATTATGATCCTGGAGTCCAACATCAGCCATGCCTGCTCGGGGTCCCCATGATGGGGAGAAAACAACATGGATACACCACCTCTGCCTTCTCGAGGTCCCATGGTGGGGAGAAATCAACTTAGAAAAGAGCGGATGTGGTAGAAATGAGCAAAAAACAAAGTGTGGAAACGGGTGGAAATGAGTGAAACTAGGTGAAAATCCTAAAATGCCATATCCCCAATGTGTAAGAAGCATAAAAACCTACTCTCAAACAACAATGATGCCCCTAGTATCGCAAAGTACGGGTCTCTAGGACGGCCACAGGACCAAATAGTGCTGCGCTTGCACTGCGCTAAGTGTGCCCCCTATACGCACATCCCAATCCCATGCAGCCAACTTTAATAAGCGGACCCATGTGCAGGGTCACACATCAGATGCTAGGTGGTTTTCTCCCTTCGTCCCCGCCTAGGTGGCATTGCATGCACACGCACATAGTGCGCACGCAGTACATAGACATTCCCCCATTTTCAACGTCGAAGTGGAGTTGTGCTACGCCTTGTCTCATTGAAGTGTCTCCGTTATCTATCTCCATGCATCCGCCAGAGGCCCCCTTTGGAGGGAAGGGGGGCTGCGGCCCCTCCTTTGCAATTCACAAAGAGTCGATTGCCTTGTTTGCACCCATTCCAACCCGTAGGATCTCTAGAATCATGCATCATCATGACATATCTTTTTCTTTCTAAGCTGCGAAATTGTCATTTGATACAAGAATATATTCCAATGATGATGACCAAGATGGATCCATCGCAATACAGCAAGACAGAAGGTGCGTTACCATCCCTTGATATTGATGGCGATGGAGTGCTAGGTGGGAGTAATTTTATGACCAAGTGTTCTTGCAGAATGCGTCAGAGGCTTGGCAACATAGTGTTTCATGCCCTTGAGGCAAAGGACTGTGGGAATGTCTTGCTATATGATTTCATCAAAGGCGCTTCAGTGCTCTCCGACGGGACTCTGCAAGAGAGGTTGGCCTTCTGTTTCAAGCTATTTCACACCAAAAGGAACCGCACCATTCCTATGCACCCTGTTGTCTTGGGCAAAACTGAAATGGCTATATCACCCCTGCCTTTTTGGGGTCCCCAAAGCGAAGAGCAATCGCAGTGGTTGCTTAGTGTAATATTGGTCGCGGGCATCGTTGGCCGAAAACAATGGCCCACGTGCGCCCGGCGCACTAACTTTCCCTCTAATGGTATCTCTGCTTTACTGATGTTGCCGCTGTCATGAACCACACGTTCCAACCATCAATCACGTTGTGTCATGGGGGTTGTCACCCTCATTTGTCACACTAGAATCGTGTTGTGCACACACAGAATCTTCAGGTGCCCAAATTGGATTTTTGACTGAAGACCCACATGGTCTTATCTGTGGTGCAGCAGCCAGGGTCACATGGGTGCAGATCGGCCCCGGCTCAGCAAGAGGAGTTGTACAGAATTCAAGTGTTCAAGCGAATGCAGCAATGCTGCTGCCCCTCAAAACAATGGGGACCATCACTGTGCGCACCCCTTGAGTTCAAAGCAGGGCCTGTACAAATTATATATCAGGCTGCAAATCTTTCGATTAGGAGAAAACCGCCGAACAGTCTCAGGAACTATATACAAGGGGCATGGCTGCACGCATGCAACACAACTTGTGGTCACAGTTCTCACTCAGTGTGTAAGCCCCCTGTCCCAATGAATTTCTGGCTCATCGTATGGGGACCGGACACGGTGGTCACTCGTTGCAGAGAGGCACACCCCGAAAAAGGCACCAGCACAAGGCTGCACATGACCCGCCGCTCGTGTGTTTGTTACAAGGCTGAGTAGCCATAGGTGCAAAAAAAAAAAAAGCAGTGAGGAACTGAAATGCTGTCGCTGCCAGTGAACTAGCATGGGTGAGACTGGAGTGGAAATGTCCGCGCAAATGCTTACTGATTGCGCAAGCGCGTCTGTGCCCTGCTTCATCCTACGTGTGAGACAACGCGACATAAACTGTCTCCATATCCCACACGCTGTGCAACACGTAGTGTGCGGGCTGCAGGGAAACCACCGGTAGCCGTGAAGCAGGAAGTGCCCACCACACCAAGGGCCAGGCACAGTGTACGTTTCGCTGCAACAGCGTGGTTGTGGAGGCAATTGACTGGCTGAGTGAACGAGTGGCCAAATGGCTGATTGATTTGGTGGTCAAATGGGTAAATTACTGTGTCACAACAATTGCTGTGGCGGTGGTGTTCCCCACACGCCAAAGTATTGCTGTATGCACACATACGAAGTGCAGGTTTAGGGGTGGGTTTTAAAAAAGGTTTTGCACCAGCGTTGCCACAGCTTTGATAGTGCAATGAAGGGCATGAGAATCAAAGTGCGTGTTTCAACTAGTGAACCAGGCATTGGCCTTGGGAGCGCCGGGCTGGGGGCGGCTGGGGGGCAATGCCGGTCTTCCTCTGCTTCAAAGGGACCAAGCAGGGTGCATCGCTGAAGCCATAGTGCTGCTCCAGCTTGCACAGTGATGTGCCTACCCACGGTGGGGGGGGCAGAGACCCACGCCACCCGGACTTTGGGGGAAACCCAGGGACCCAAAAACCGCCGTTCCCGGTCATTGGCATCAGCTCTGAGCTTTTTTGGCTTCAAGGTCAAAAGTCGGCTTGCTTGGCACCGCTACAGTGCTGTCGGTTGATGCTGCATTCTTGGCCCCCTCAAACTGTCAGTCAAGTGTAAATTGGGTCTCGGAAATTGGCAAAAACCTGGTGTCCCCCCCCGTCTGCACAGACTTGACTGGCCGTCATCCAGCATCTTAGACGTCACCTTCAAACCACCATCAGCCCATGCCCTCAACATTTGGTGGCACAGGCATACTGTACAATGCGACCGCACAGTCGTGTGTACTCGTCGGACAGATGCTGATGCCCAAGCGACGTAATACCCCTTCCGTCATGAAGCAGACCCCACGCTCCAAAGCCTAACATGGTCAAAACCATAATCGAGGGCTGGGTGGTGCATGGTACAGGGATAGCATCAGCGCCTGCATTTTTTCAAGGTCATGCATGACGCAGGATAGAATCGACGCCGTGTTGGATCATACCGCATGCGGTGCGACGCAGCATGAGTAGAACACAGGGTTAGTGTGTGCCCTCAGTTGGGCGCGGACTGGTTCGTCGTCGGCTGGGAGTTAGCCACAGTACCCGCTTCCCTTGGCTGCATGGAATGCGTGCGGGTACACGAGAGGTCTGATGGGTTACCAGGCAGCCAGCCCGCTGGACTCGGGTTAAGGCCCGTGTGTGGGGACAGAAAGGGACGATAAGGTTCGTCGGTCATGAAGCTCAGTGCAGGAGTCCAAAGGCGTTGTTGTTCTGCAGAGAAAATTTTGGTCACGTCTTCAAGATACTTTGGTCCGATAACTTTCTCTTGCTTGGCCCCACGGCGGCAGTGCGTCCTAATGTACGCCACCCCATTGCAGCCCATTGCAGGCGCACGGTGCCGTGGGATGCACGTACTCTCCACTGGCCTTGCACCCCCTCCCACATCTTTCCACAGGCGTGACGTCGGAATATAGGGCGGAGGACACAGGGTGTGGGTGATTGAAATGGTGGACTTGTACAAACTGGCACACATGTTGTCCGTGTGAGTTTGTTCCTTGCCCAATGCACCAACACACAACACACGCAATGAGGAAACGCAAGGTGTGAGTCAAGACGACGTAGATTCATAGCGATGTGGTAATTGTCGAGAGAAACTTACAAAATTGGGATGGCCGCATGGAATGTTGCGGGTAACATCCGAACACTGACTTCTCGATGACCGTCCTGCGTCACAACTACTGGTGACCTCTCCAGCAGGAAGCGGGGGGGGGGGGGGCGAAAACCGGGGGATTCCGGGCTCAATTGACTGGACCATCAACCAATCACCATGAAAACCGGCGCCGACGGAAGGGCCGAATCGTCGAAAAACGTGTGCCCTGGCCAGCGATGCTTTTCTGGACCCCCGCGTCCCATTTTCATTTGTGCGGAATCCGGGTCAACTCCGGGGCCGTCCCAGTGGCTTCAGGGGTCCAGTCGATTGAGCCCCCTTCGAAGGAAGGGGGCAGCGCCGGCGAGGGAGCTCTACCGACACCCCAACCCCACTTCCCGCGATGGTAAATCCGCCTCCCCCCGGGTGTACGAAAGGCCCTACTACCCCCGGTGTGCCCGCCGAGGGGTGGATGGGGCAAGAAGCATCCACCTCCCCACCCCCCACCGCAATTTCAGACGGAAAAAAAAAAGAACAATGGGTCCATCCACTGCACTTCGGGAAAGCAGAGGGATGCTGATGACCGGCGGGCCCGTGCGCATGTCCGGGATGATGTCCGCCATTACTGGGCGCCCACCTACACCGGGCCACATTCGGCCCATTCCGTCGCCTCACGGGAAGCAACGACTGCATCACAGGAACCTCGCTTTTACACCACCGGGGGGGGGGGGGGGTGCCCAAAATGAGCAGAACCGAATTCCATAGGGAAGGGGTGTGTGATACATATGTGTGAAGAAGGACGGCATCGGTCAGACTTAGGCCCGATCGGAGAGCGTCTGAATCCCAATGCTGGTGCTCTTCGCAAGCTGATCCCTCGAAATGATATAATACACGCACGACGAAAGATGCATTCCAAGGCTTTCCTGCCATGAACAAATGTCGCAACCTTTCTTGTCACAAGGATCACCTCATGGTCCACAAAATAAATGGCAACAATCCTTCCATACCACCCGAACAATGACATGACAAACTCGTGACTAGGCCGCCACTCCAAAAAGGGAGGCTTGTACAACATGTGTGCAGACCATAAATTGTAAAGACCGAGGCTGAATGATTATAATTACGGTTTGTTCTTGTTGGAAAACAAAAGGGTATTTATTCAATTGTTTGAGAAATTGGTATCAAGATGTGGATCGCGCGTTTGGGGGTAAAAAGATGTGCTCTGAAATCTCGCACTCTACAGGTATGCACACAGCCAATCACCGAACGCACTGCCAAAATGACCTGCAGACACTTGCTGTGCTGTGGGCACAATGCCCGGCATGACAATGCCATCGCTGACAAGCAAAGGGCGTGGCAGGCAGGGGTGCCCTTCATCATCGAGGCATCTCCATATGTTGGCAGACGAGGCGGCCAAACTCAGAGCAGGGGACCTCCTTAACGCTGGTTTTGCTCTGCAACTTCAGATCGAATGTGTAACACCCGTTGTCAATGGTCCTCTGCACACGGAGAAGTGCCCTTGTGTGGGAATTTCAGGGAAAGAGAGTCGGCGCCAGGCCCTTCCATAAGGGAGAGGCCAGGGAATGGGGACCGCACATTGGCACGTATGCCTGGCGCCTACCATACCGTTCCCCCATGCAGTGCGCATCACCACCACATTGCACACCTCCCAACCCTCTCCCTGCCTGCCCTTTGTGAGTCCTGTCTGCACATGCCTGAACCTCTCTCTTGGTCGGAGCACACCTGCACAGCCTGTGCCACCATTGCAGCCGCCTCACTCCAACCGATCTGCTGCAGCATCATGGAACCCGCCAGTATAAGACCACTCGGGTTCACTTTGTCGAGTCCTGCATATCTGAACATTGACAAAAGATACTTCAAAACGTAACTTGAAGGCGCCATTCCTCACGCGACAGCATGGGGTGGGCCACTCAGCATACTGCATACCCTCTGAAAACGGCGTCAGCGTCTTAAACCGGAGAAAAGGTGAAGCATATTTCCGGAAAGCCCTTTGGCATCTCCTGTCAACACTGGACTTGATGACTTCTTGCGCGCGGAGATGTTCGGAGGAAGTCCCTTGGGGGCAGGTTTTCCGTAAAGCACGTGGAACACCGTCGAAAGATGTTCGCCGGGATGCATTTTCACTGCAATGTTCACAGATGAAGGCCAAACAGCGGTCATTTGGTGTCTCCCAGCGCTAATGCAATTCTGACCCTTTATGTGCTGAGAACTGCAAAATGCACTCGTTCTCATGGATACTCTTTCTTTGTGTTGGTCACCACTTTGCAATGCCCAATGTGTCCCGTTTGAATGCTCGCCTGGGGGTCTCGCGGATGAAGATGGCTTGGCAACGGTGCTCGTAGCTACGGGGGGTTCAGACGTGAGGTTGCGCCTGCATTTCCAGGATTCAGTACTGGTGAACAGGGCGAACCTACTTTTTTGGAGGCAGGGATTCATGTGAGGGTACATCACAAGGCAGGCATGTGGGCAGCCTCCGCCCATTGGGAGGTTGTGTGGTGCTTGACATGAACCCCTGCTCGTGAATCCGCCCGTGTTGCAGGCCGCCGGAGCACGTTTAAATCTACCTGTAGTCTGGGTTAGCACTCAGTATCAACGGGTAAATGCGACGTCTAAGAGGCTGTGGAGGACCCATCCAGTGCGAAGGGGGGCTTAGCCAGGGGCCAATATCGCGAGGGGGAATTTTCGCCATTTGGAAACCCACAAATTTGTCCACAGCACACGCTTGAAAAAAGGCAGCGTATGCAAATGGCACAAGGCAAAACCATGGGCGGAGTTGGATCAGCAGATGCGGATGCGGAGTTACTTCATCTACGGAGACCTATGAACCATTGCACAAGTGCGTTTCAAGATCCAGCAGCATTCCTTTGGGCATCAGGCTGAAAGGAGCAGCAAACGACGGCACTGCAGGCAAAGGGATTGCCGCTCCTGCAGCACTGCATCAGCCCCACCGGGGACCACTGGGATCCGCTCTCAGTAGGTTTATACCTAATCGCATCCGCACCATCTTGGGGCCCGGAGGGCCCGGTGGGTGGAGGGCCGTTGGCCCGGTAGAGGAGGGCTGCGGGGAGAGGAGGGGATTGGCCGTTGGACTGGAGGAAAGGGGGGGGGGGGTTGGCAAGTGGCGTCACTCCACAGCCACTGCGCCACCCAGCGGTGACAGCGGTTGCCCCGTGGGTGGCAATTGTTGTGTTGTACGTTGCAGTTCTGGTTCAACCGGAAACCACAACTCAGTTCAACAGCTGCATCCAAAAGTGTCCCAGTTCAAACCAACTGCCAATATCACTGTTGAGCAACCATGGACCATGGGCCATCGACCATGGGCCATGGGCCAACCCATCAGCAGGCGGACCTAAAGCGAGAAATGGCAGTCTATGCACACTCATGAACAACAAAGGGCGTGCGCTACAAACACTGGAAAGATATTTCTCGTGGTGCCTCGCCGAAACACTCAATGCAGATCAATGGGTTCAGGGAGGGGGGGGGGGGGGGGGGAGGGGTTGGCGGATGGCGGATCGCCGTGACCTGAGATCTCTCAAAAACGGAAGCGCATGTGACGGCCTTGACGAAGGGCAGCACCAGAGGGCCCAACACACATGCTCTTGCAGGACAAATGTCCGCCAGTTTTCTAAGCAGCGAGAGCCTCCCCTGGCAATCCCCTCCCCTGCAGTGCCACAATGAAGCCTGTTGCAGGCGCAATGAAAATGTGCCGAAAATGCCGTCTGTTACGCCGCTGTGCGGCTCAGCAGCACAGGCCAAAGGATGAGGGCACCGGGGCCTTGGCCCTCCATGTGAAGAATCGGAAGGGCTGGGGCTAGAACAATGGCGTTGTGCCGGGACAATGCACACCTTGGAGCGGTGCCATGGATGGCCTCAAATACGGCATGTCCAGTTTGGAAATTGTAGTTGCCGCACGGAGACATGCCAAGGCCGCCCACTTGTGCCGCCAGGGCGTGGGTGATGTACGCGCCGTTCAAATTCATAGTAACAATGACATCAAAATCGCTCGGACGCAACATGCTCTGGGACCAAGGGGCCAACAGGAAAGCAGAGGCTGTACGAAGCCAGAACAGGTTCACGGTTCAGAGGAGGAATGGGAACAACGACCCAATCCTTCAGGGGCAGGTGCGCTGCACAGCACTGTACTGTCCGCAGCAATACTGTGTTGCACTGTACTGGAGTGTACCGCACTGCACTGCACTCACTGTACCGTCCCATCCCCTACCATACAGGATTGAATTGTACTGGACTGCTGCAATGTACGGCACTTTACCGCACTGCACTGTACTATCCTGTACTGTACTGTACTGTACTGTGCTGTGCTGTACTGTACTGTACTGTACTGTCTTCTGGTGGTGGTGCTGGTACTGGCCCCTCTGGCACCACTTGCACCTCTTCCGGTGCCGTTGTACTGTGAAATTTGCGTACGTTTCAGTAATCAATATACTGGGAGGTATGGTAGGCCAGTGCATTCTTGGAGACAAGCGGGCTGTTAAAAAAGCAAAGCATGATACATCAAGGTACAATTGCCCCCTGTTCCATGATAATTATCCAAATTGCGCGCCGCAGGTGCCGAAACCAAATATGCATAAAAAAAGGGTTTACCTGGCAACATTTATCTGCAAAATCTGCCAAAAGCTAACACAGCAAGTTTCTGGTTCAGGGCAGTTTTCAACTACATTGTTCCAATCGCCGAGTGGATAACATCCCAAATGTTATCCTCCCACATTTCAACCCAATATGCACTGTTTCTGAAGTTGCACATTGTCCAAAAAGAGCTCAAAGATTATGGAACGCATGAACGTTGTTCAAATCGGTGGACAACTGCATGTGTGGCAACGAAACATACACGGGCTGATTGGCCAAACATGTCACTGCACTACGTGACGTGCTCTGATTGGGCTGAGATGGGTGGTTTAGGGTCTACTTGCAAAAGGACCGCAAGCCCAGTCTCTCTTTCGGCCAAGGACCAGAGGTGGTGCTAATCCTGAAACCCATGATTGGAACCAAAGAGACAAATACTACATACTGGCGGGCTTTACGCACCAACAAAGCTAAAATGCATGGTGTAGTCACCCGCATAGCTAAAATGCATGGCAAGCAGCAAAGCCCTTAAGGGGCATCCGCTAAAACTGGAACAACACAAAGAAGATTCCCACGGTCTCTGTACAATATGACATACATCAAATGAGCCAGATCTCAGGTGCCGGATCGAATTTCGCCGATTGCCCCACCACATACTCGCAGGCGCACCGTAGGGAAAGGGTTATTAGCTTTAGGGTCATTGGCACCGCATTAACTTTTCTGAATTCATGCATGACGATGGTCATCACCCTCCAGCTTCCGCTGGACTTCAACAACAGTTGGGACCAAGGAGTTCGGTTGAAAGAATGTACACGTGTCCATCCAACGTGGTCAAGAAAGTGGCACCTTTTTATGCAGTCTAAGACATCAAAGGTGTCCCCGTCTCTCCTTGCATAAGCAGCCACTCATCTGCCCCTATTTCTAGAGGGACAATTGGTAACACCTACCGATCCCTCAACCTAACCCAAGATGAACAGATCGTCAAATCTGTGATCCTTTGTACTCATTTTTCCTTCATATTGATATGAAGGAGAGATGAAGGAGAGCACTTATTGCGCGCCGCAGGTGCCGCAGGGTAAGGGTAATTAGCAAGTATGAACTTTGAGTCGTCCCCGCTTTGGGCACTCCTGAGATGGCAAGGGTTAGGGTGGTTGCGAGCGAGGACCTGACCCCAAGGGGGGAGGGGGGGGCCTCTACGGACCCCATAATGGTTCTACGGGCTAATGGCTTTTGTGGGCTTTGGAGGTAATCTGATGAACTCAGCTAAAGGAAACCTATGGCGGTGTGTAAGAGTGCTTTGAGCCCCACATCGGGCAAGACGAGGTGCCATACAAATGTCGTTTGTTGCTCATTGAAGATCCCACCCTCGAGCTCAGCCCCGGCTCGATGTGGTGGTGCTGCAGTCTCTCCTCTATAGAGAGCGATGGTGTGAATAGATCAGCGTGCGCGGAACTTTTTTGTTCCGGTGTATATTTCGTGGACGGCCCAGTACATATTGAGGACGGGCAACAATTGCACCATTTGTGGGGGGAAGAGGCCCAGAAAGGTATAAATAGCAACATGAACGGGAGTACGCAATTTGGGTGGTTGATTTTCTTTGGAGGTGCTTGTCTAGTGGCGTGCCCTGGGGCGCACCCTGCGGTGCAAAATTTGGTTAATTATCCTAGAACAGAGGCAATATAGTGGTGCATACACACATACTCCTATACATTCTTTCCCCCCTATTTTTGCAATGCGATCATCGGCACAGTGCGGCCAAAAGAACACAAAGCCTCACACCCTGGGAAGTGAGTTTCAACTCATCTTGGTAGTTGTATATTGGTACTGTTGGAGTGAGAGACAGTTCTCAGGTACCTCCTCAAGAAATGATCCTTGTGCAGCAAAATCCTCCCGAACATCTAGTGGTTGCAAATTGGTTTCTCAACCTTTTCACTAGCAAATTGTTGTGTGCTGAATGCCGTGTTTTTGGAGTTGTAGGAGGGCGCAAACAGCATAATATGGTTTCCATAGATTATAATACCATCATGTTGGAGTCTGCAATAATTGTGGCTTATGAGAACTCTAGCCCCCTGCCCCTCTCAGAGCCCCGCCCCCCCCCCCTCAAGGGCCTGAAACCCATATCATCGCTTTTGGCACCTCACACAGTGGCGGCGCTTCGCACCTTACAAGTGATTATTTGTGCATGGGTAAACGTTGTTAGCAGCCCGTTTTTTTTGGCGAAGATGGCCTTCCCAATGTTGGCACTATGCATCTACAACATGCATATAGCGTCCACAGGTAAACGGGGATGGTACACAGGTAAACAGAGTGGCATTTGGTGTAAAATGTGCCACATGGGGCGCTTAGTGCCCACCCCCCCCCAAAGGGGGGGGGGATCTAATGCGTTGGGAGGGGGTTAGAGTTCTCATATACCGTATTTATTTATCTCTGTTACACCTACCCTTTATGTTGGGGGGCCATAAACCCATCTTTTTCTCCTCCTATTCCTTGCTTTTTTGCTCCTTGCCGCCTGATGAAAGTATGTTTGCTCCGGAACTGCGGAGAGAATCTTGGAAAGCATTACTATACCTTCACCCAGAGCTACATGTGTACATGTCGTTAGCAACTGTGCCATTCAACGATGGAACTGTCCACAGGTGCTGGCTGGAGCAGAACCCGACCAAGACAAAGGAGAATGGTTGCTCCAAGAAATCATCACGCAGGCGTCTGCGGTCCTCATTTGCAGAACTCGGCTGTCGTCCCTCAAATGCTCCGAAGGCCAAAAGTGTCCAAGCCGAATCAGGGCTACCCAACCCGTAGAGTATGAGGACGTAGCCCCCATTGCCCCATCCCGATACGGAAGCTTCTAGGGTACATTATGGGGCCTGAACAGTCCCCTAGCTTCTTCCCCAACGCCCACCCACCTTCACTGGGCCCTTTTCCTTTCTGACCCAGGTTCCCCTCAGACCGTTCAGGCCTCGTCTACCAAGACAAACTGCCGCCGCCCTTGATCACGCAAGAGCAATCCTTGGGAGACCTGTTGTAGCAAAGTCGGCACCAGCATGTCCTTCACCAACAGTTTTGACTTCCACTTGTCGTCCCCGTGGGTGTCCCACAAAGAATCAACCACAGACTCTATTTCCTCGACCACCTCCGCCTGCTCGTCCTGAGAATGCAGACGACAAAATGGCTCAGTGGGGTAAAGAGATCAGACCAGAACCAGAGAGCAGCCCACCCCAAACACACTGCAAGAGGAGCCCAGGGCGTTGCTTGAGCGGAGGGGGGAGGAGGGGAGGGGGTCCAGGGGAGGGGCGGAGGGGGGCCAAGGGGGGGGGGGGGTGACCTAATTAAAAAACAGACAAATGCAAACCAGAGGTAATGCACTCCACAGTCCGGGGGGGGGGGAGGCCCCCCCCTCTGCCGGAATAAACTATATCGACCAGGAATTGCAAAAATGCACCACATTGACCCATTCAGTATATACATTTGACCTAATGTCTGAACACAGGTAATCAAATCATCTTTTTGGGTCCATACATTGTGCCCTCACCTAACCACCACCAGGCAACACAAACAGGAAACACAGTGGAATGCTCATTGTTATCAAGTTGTTTGCCGAAGATCAATCAGAGTTGGACTCACCTGAGCTGGACTCACCAATGTCATCCTCCTCTGAACTGGAAGAGGAACCAGGACTTGGCGTGCTATTACGGCTGCTTGTGTTATAAACTCACGCAGAGTTGCCATTGGAGTGTTCAGAAACAGTGTGGAACATGCTTTCTGTGCCACATTATACGCTTCTTGCCTTTTCTTCCCGGTCCATCTATCTTGGAAACGAAAATAGAGGATCGCATGTACAACGTCGTCGCATTTTACGCAGGGACACAGTTGGACCGGGGTGCCGAAGAACGCACTTATGGGACGCTGGGACATGGTGTCTGCAACAAAGGGAAGAAAGGATACAGTGAAGTGACCAAAGAACCCTGCTATAAGTGCGCCCAAGGCGCGGGAGGGCAAAATTGGCCCAAACAAAAAAAGTTCCCAAAACCCTGATTCTCAGGTGAATTAGAGTGGAGGGGGGAGGGGGGGAGGGGGTCCAGGGGAGGGAGGGAGGTGGTCCAAGGGGGAAGCCCCCCCCTGCCGGAATGAAAATTAAAGCAACGCCCTGGGGCGGGGGGAGGATGGTGTGTGGGCCATAAAGGCTGCGTGAGTCTGCCGGTTGGTACCTCTGGGTGTACGTACTCACCCTAACCCTAACCCTAACAAGGATTGAATATTGGGACCGAGCTGGTGGAGGAAGGAACATCGTCTAGGAGACTTCAACGCCAAATGAGGTACGCGCTGGAAAGTGCATGAGAGTGTCCAAAAAGGGGGTCAAAATGAGCTGTATTCATCCGTTTGGGCACCACAACTGGACTAGGATCATGTTTGGAAAACCATGATTTTGACCCGTTTTTGAGCCATTTGTGGTCCCAAATTGGCCCGATTTCAAGGCCCTTTCGGCTTTGAGAGGGGCCAAAATTGCTCAAATTGGGCTCAAAAATAGGCTCATTCCACTTGTCTGTGCACCCCAAATAGTCCAAAAGTATCTTTGCAAAAACACATTTTTGATCCATTTTTACAGATTTTTGGTCCCAAAACAGCCCACTTTCAATACATTTCGTGACTTTGGAGTGCAAACTGGCTTGCTATGGGCTCCAAAAGGGCTCATTGCACTTTTTTAGGCACCCCAAATGGTCTAGGATCATTTTGGAAAAACACTTTTTTGACCCATTTTTGACCCATTTTTGGTTGCAAAACAACCCATTTTCAAGGCATTTTGGGATTTTAGGAGGGCCAAAACGGGCCACAACAAGCTCAAAACGCGCCAAAAAAACTTGTATTGGCATTCCATGTGGTGCATGATCATTTTTGGAAAAAAGGTTTTTGCTCCCGGTGGACCTTGTTGACCCATTTTGGCACCCACCTCTTTGGGCAACCTCTTGCAGCTTGCTACTGCCCACTGGGCCTAGGTACAGGGGTCTAGGCGTCGGTAAGGGCAATTTTGAGGGGTGGAAATCACCAAAAGTGGGTGGTTGCGGGTGGATTAGGTGCGCTCGAAATCGCGTTTTGAGCCACGTAGCCCAAGATATGGTCTGTTTTTGGTTTGGGGCTGTCGGCGCCAAATGTGCACAAATTCTGGGGCTTTTGGGGGCCTTTTGGTAGACGGTGTTCACCAGGCACAGTATTTCCATACCATGTTGGCTGCATGGTGGGAGTGGAACAATCAACAGTCCTTGATATGAATGTGTTGGTGGAGTTGCCCTGCATGCGCATCAGAACTCCCCAATTCGTATGGGTGGTGTCATCCCAAGGGAAGTCACTTGTCACACCAGCGGAAGAACCCGCAGCGATGTCTTGTACTGTGGCTGGACACAAAGCTTCGAGGTACACACTGTACAGGTGCACTGCTTGTGGCAAAGTTGAGTGTGGCTTGTTGTTGAGGGGAACGGGGGGTTTCCATTGTTAATTTCCAATGGAGAGTTCAGAGAAGAAACAAACCTCTCACACTGAATTTACTCACTGGCGAACCCTGGGTGGGTGTGCATTCATGAAATGAGACATAACACCCGAGAGCCTGGAAATGGACACAACCATACTGGACAATCTCCCTGATTAATATCCTGGCCCATGGGAGATTTCGGAGAAGCTGGAGAGGGGGGGGGGGGGGGTAGGGGCCCTTGAGGCGATTGGGGCCAACCCTTTGCTGGAAAACAACGCAGTGCAGTCGCCCACGTCGTGCTGGAAATGAAATTTGTCAGACAAGGAAAAAAAGCGCCCTTCGCACTAACAAAATGTTGCGGTTGCTGGGGGAAAACGCGTTCTTTCGGAGGTGCAACTTTCATGCACAGATTCAGAGGACCAATGCAAGTAGGGAAGCCATTATAAAGCAAATAGGAAAGTCAATAGCTTCGGATACCATGTCCATTGCACTGGGTTAAGGTCGGGACGCAGGGACAGGGGCCAGAACTGCCAGAAGCAGGCAAAAGGGCAGACGCAGACTGCTCCATGGCCTGAGAAAGCCTGGCTGAATCTGTCGAAGGCGCCAAAAAACAAGCAGCGGCAAAGGTTCCGAGCACACAAGCCACCTGAAGTCGCACAAATCGGCACCAGGCTGCATACCTCAGGCTTCAGATCAAAGGTAGGCTCCACCTCCTGCGCAATTTCCTGAAACGTCTGTCCAACCGCCCGTTTGCCCAGGATTACGCTTTCCCTCTCTGTGACACATTCCTCCCTGAAATTTTCAGTGGCTACCTGGCAGACAGTCGTGGCACACGTCAACTGAAGCATCTCCGGAGCCCTTCTTCCCTTAGACGGAAATTCAGTGTGGACCAACTACCGATTCCGTAAAAATTAGGGCGTACCATTTCACATCGCGGAAATCCCTATGCCAGCCAAGGGACAACGATTGGAAGCCATAGCAAACCCAAGCCAACCAGTGCTTGATACATCAAGTTTGGAAACGGGAACTCAGGATGCCTGCTGACAGTATTCATCCCAGGGTTTCCCATCGCGCCCACAGAGGCAGATCAATGCAGGACGGAAGGGAAAATGCTTTGGATCAACGTGTGGGAATTTTTCTGGCATTCCCAGCCTGCGGATGGCAACGTCAAAGCGTACCCATCAAATGGTGGGTTACTGGGTATTGTATGTTTTGACGGTTGGTGCAAGATTCGCCTCAGATGCCACCGATTGAGTACGTGCTGCACGGATTTCCCAGAGGAACGGGCCTTTGAGTCAGCAGCTCCACATTGGGGGCCACGGCTGTGGAGGGACCCAACAGAAATTGGCGAAGCGGATAGAAGAAACACTAAGACCCACGAGCTACGGAAGAGGACAAACCTGATACCCCGTTGCTTTAAAGAGACCCTCGGTGTGTTGCATAATGTTCGCCGTGTGGGCAAACACCACGTTCCGCTTGTTGTGTGCTAATGCGAACTCGATGGCTGCCTCCCCCAAGCGCTCGGTCCCCTGAGCGGAGATGTTCTTGATCTGGAAGCTGGTAGTCTGGGGCCCGCTCCGCAGTGTCCCGGTGTCTTTCGATTGGATGAACTTGTGCAATGCAGCGGCCTGCGACGATGTCCAGAAATGTTGGGGAACCCACATCAGGAGTGTCCAACCGCAGGATCAAATTTCTCATGCGGGGCAAGGCCATGCAGCTATCTGAATGGTCCTGTCTGAGCAGCCATTGCAATGAGACATTTTTTCGCCGCTCGGTTGCTGCCTTGAGGTTCCTTGGGCATCCGAGCCCAATCTTCCTTCATGCTCTTGAGGGTGCTCCTCTGGCAGAACACAACTCGCTTTGCCATATTTTGTGGTTCATCTTTATCATGTCGGGGGAGCAGAGAGATGGTAATGAGCTGCGCCCACCCCCCTCTCCCCCCTGAGCTCAGGATCATGACTGTCCGTTTTTCGTCGTTGTTGTGGGCGTTTGGCGGGTTTCTTTTCGGAAGCCTCAATTGGCATTTCCGGAAAGCTGCAACACACACTCTGAACACAGAAATCTGTAGTCTGGGCGTTTCCGGAAAATGGTGATATTCCGAACCTGTTTTTGTAGCGTAATGCTTTTATGCTAGAAGCCTGCTATTGCGAGGATGTCAAGGACTGGTTGCAAAAAGATCTGAGGCTGGATCATGTTGAGGGCCAAGGATGACTATTACCCTGAGTCATGCTAAAGTGCAGTCAGGGCGTCTCTCGTTGTGCATCTGTGTAACGTACAAGACTGAGTAGAGCAGATAGCCTGGCAGCACAGTGTTCTGATTGAGCGATACAATGCAAAGCACAGCAAACGCCAACAGCAATCCATCAGGCAAGAATTTACACAATTGCAATATAGGACAAGGATACCACAACACATACAAGAAATCACTGAAAATTGAGTCGTTTACTGACTGCAAAACTTCTCAATACTTGGATACTGGTCAGCGCATGTGATGCATTTCACTGTACAACCCCCAACGGTTCTGCATGAAGAAGTACAGCGGTTAAAGGCAAACAAACCAGAATGACATTTGATCTTGCCCTCCCCAGGATGGAGCTTGCACACTTTCAATTCAGCCGGAGGAGAAGCAGTTTGTCACCCTATTTACTGAAAGTATTCCACTGAGAAATCAGAAGTCAAGAATTGGGTGAGAGTCCGCACAACACAGCAGCAAACCTGCCTGTGATTCCAGGAGGAAACCTGGTGAACACTGCCCTTTGTAGCAAGCATGCCCTGCCTACTCCCCTAATTTCGCCAGGGGAAAATTTTGCCATCTCCTTAAAGACGAAAGTATCCCCGCCTGAAATTCTCCTCTGGCCCTGTTCGGTGCAAGAAGCACGGGGGAGAGATAATGACTTGAGCCTGGTTTTCACGTTTCTGGTGCTTGCCACAAAGGGGTGAAGATGCCAATGGCAATGCATTCTCTGGGTCCTTAGTTTTGGAGCAATTGTTTGGAACAGCAGGTTCTTTCAGATGTGTGAACCAATGCTGCTTTCATGGGCAGTTTTGATTTGCAAATCTCTCTGACTCTGAACGGAGCATGCGCTTGCATGTCACGCGCGCGTCTTTGCATTAACGTACTGTGTGCGGTGTGTTAGGCAGAGAGCAGTCCAATGGGATGGGGAGCCATTCGGTCGATGCCTCCCTCCACTTCTGTGCTCGAACAGCAGACAAAATGCCAAAATCAATATGAGAGGGAGAAGTTTTTCTGTACACCTGGTGGCTTTGTGACGCAAGTTGGAGCTTTGGGAAGACAAGCGTGGCGAGAATCCCCCCCCCGCAATTTTCCCTCGCGAAATAATCCCGCAAAAAAATTTCCCCCTCCTGTACAATCCGCTGATACCAGGCTCTCAAGGGAGCAGCAAACGCGAGGGAAGAGGGAAGCATGCCAGCAGGGCTGTGGGCAGTGCCCAGCGTTTCACTGGATTCGATTGTCGGATGCTCGACTCGTCTGTTGCCTCATCCATGAGAGATCCTAAGGGCTGCAATCGACGTATTTCTCAATTGCTGCAGCTCATGGGAGACCGGCAGGCATACATTTGTGTCGTTTCAAGAGAGCTTTTGGAGCAAATATCCAGTGCACATGCGAGTTTGAACGTAGGGTTCGACCGTCGTGAGACGGATTCTCAAATCGCCTCACTGCTTTTTGAGGAGATCAAGACAATAGGCACCAAGGGTCTTCCGATGCATGATTTGAAAGAAATTGGTTCGAGAATGGATGCGATGGAGATCGGATACAATTCGCTGCACTGCGAAGTGGGTCCATTCATGCAGGTGAGTTTTCTGGCAAAATTATCGACGAACATGAGGATCTGACGCTAAGCGCTAATCCAGCATGCATTTGCGCGCATTCATGCTCATGTTGGGCAAACGCACTTTCCTACACTCCAGGAACTCGAAGCAGTGCAAGTTTCTATTGCTCGTTTTCTCAGCGTCCGAAAGTGGTGCTCGGAGAACACAGTGGAATACAGTCGCTTCCCCATCTACAACGCTGGATACGTTGCACATGTCCCCGGCAATCTGGAGGGGTGCAAGTGATACTGACTGAAAGGCCTGGCTGCCACAACCCACCCACCATGTATTCATTCATGCCTCGATCTACAACACGCCACTGCCCTGTCTGCATCCATATCGCTGGGCTTGTGGGCGCACTTTGCCATTCCTGCCATTCCTGCCTCTTCGAACTGCGGCCATCTACCTCCATATGCCACCCCTGCCACACCCTCTTGCACGGGAGTGGGTGAGGTTGGCAGCAGATGAATGCTGCGAGGCGGGCGTTGCAAACACGTGTCAATTGTGATAAAACCTTGCGAATTTACTGGTTTTGACCCCCTCCTGTGCTCCAATCAAGGCCTGTATGACAGACACATGGGCGACTTCCTGCCGGCTGGGGCATCAAAGGGAGACACGCGAACACATTGAAAAGAAGCAAAGCGGACCTGCGGTGATGCAGCTCGAAACTCGATGTCACTGTAGACGTCTTCCGTTGTCTCCCTATCCATGAACGTATGTGGGCATGACGCCAGCACACACGGTCATCGCACTGGGCTTCACCAACCGCATTTCCACACATTGTCCGCACCATCCAGGCATACTGCAATATCAACGGGGGCCCAGCGTGAGGGGTGTGGGCATAGCAGAACGCTTTAGAGGAAACAAATGCGCTGCCCCTCTCGTTTGTCCTCCCGGGCATATCGTCGTTGCATGCCACCCCAAATGCGCCAGAGTCACCCACCACCCCGCACCCCTACACAAAGAGACCGCCCCCGCGACCCGCACCGGATTTTTGAAATCTTTTTCTGTCAAAGAGTGTATTGAGACGGGGAGTTAAGTCAGGAGTAGGCCGGGTATTCGCAGATGAGGAGTTTTGATTGAAGCAGTCCTGGTTCGGTGCGTTCTTGTTGTCGAGCAAAATTGATGGTGCGCTGCTTTTAGGCAGGGGGATTTCTGGGTCCATCATCCCCCCGAAACCCATAGAGGAGGCGCGGCGTCATGTTTGGTAGGCCGCAAGGGCGTGAGCATATGTTGGGCCTTTGCAAGGCGTGAGGGGTGTGCGGAGGTCTTGCAGGGTGTAGGGGGTGTGGGGGCGTGACAAGGTGGCAACGGAGCACTTGGCACGCTGCGAGGACATAGCACCTGAAGATAGTCACGTTCATCAACTCGGGGCGCTTCATCGGGGAAGGAACCCCTTCGATATACCAGATGGGTTGCATACAACAATACAAATCCAAGATCCAACGCAATTCATGCGTGAGGCTTCGTCCTTGCTGATGAAGAAGAGGAATCTGCATTGGACACTATCACGGTTCTCAGTGGACAGAGGGCGTGCTTGGAGAAGGACAGGCTCCACGGATGGGAGCCCGCCAAGCAAAGCGAACCAGGACTGCCAAACTCCCTCCCGGAACGGACCCCGGCCAACCTCGCCCTCCCCCCTCTATGCGCTCGGTGAAAATGGAAATGGAAAGCGAAACCTGCCCCGCAGGGGAGTAGGTGCCACCATTGGGGTAGAAGGCGGTGTACATGAGCAACGGTGCAAAACAGGTCTTCTATGTTGCTCCCCCTTACTCCCCTGGTATGCCAATAAGCTTTGTGCATGGTGGAGTATACCTCTGTCTATACACCGTAAAATAACTTCGCTGCGCCCTTCAGCCAAATTACCAAAGCAAACACCCTGCAAGATGCCAGTTCCGTATTCATGGCAGAGCTACACCACCACATCCGATGCATTGCACCAGTGCAAACGCTTCAGTGCGCCACTGCTACATTCGCTGCCATGTGCCACTGCCACATCGACTACATTGCCCCAAAAAAACCAACACCACCACCGCCAGGACGGAGAAATGGGATGGTTTTGTGTCAACCAAAGTGTGCCCATGTGTGCAACAACGAAGCAACACGAATGGTGGGCACCCAAACAAAACATCTGGTTTATAGTTTGTATTTTTCTGCTCCTTCTGCTGCTTCTGTGTCCCCTCCATTGCAGTTTTCCGTGCTGTTTCAATCGGCCACACTCATAATGACACCATTACAAGTCCTGGCCGCAACATTGCACCCTAAATCGCCCCTGGTGCCACCCCTGGTAATGGCTTGCGGCCACTGGGATCCAAAATGGCTCCATTGGTTTGTATGGGTCTCATACCCGCGGCCGTCTTTCGATGGACCTCGCAATGTGTGCAATTTGGATTGGATTTCGGCGGGAAACTCCAAAAAAAAAAGGCTAAAAAAAAACATCCACAATCGTTGAAAAATCCAACATGCAAAGGAGGGTTCAACAGAAGTATTCATCAACGGTCCATGCATTGTGAAAAAAAGTGACTTTCCGTTTCATGGAACGAGGAGCCCCGAAAAAAAAAAAAGCAACGGAGCGGCACGCAGAAAAGAGCGTCCGGAGTTGTGCCAAGTGAAGCTATGCCTTTGTCGCTTGCGAGATTGCGGCACAAGTCGAAAGGTGAAACGTCCGCCAGCACCCCAATGCTCGCCACCAACTCTCCATCTGGCAAACTTGTAGCATGTGGCAACACGTATCACAACCATTGCCATGTGCGAGACCTTTGGAGCTTGCAATGGTCCCTTCATTCCGACCATGTACTTCTTGAATGCGTCGATGGTTTCTTGGGGCAACCATTCTCCTTTATTTTGGTAGGATTTTGCACCAGCCGGTACCTAAGGACAATCCCATCGTCGAACACCGCGGTTGCTCAGTGCAGGTGTGCACATAGCTCTTCCTAAAATCAATCTTTCCACGAAGGCACGCGAAGGCATCATCATAACATGAAAGCTCCCAAGGGTGCAATCTGGCAGCAAACATACTTCCATCCATTGAATCTTCCGAGTCCCATCATATGCGTTGAACACGGCGGCATCTAGAACTTGTTGTGTTGCACCCCACAACTCAACACCGGTTCCATCCCCCACGATAAATGGAATGATGGGTGTGTGCGGAACCTAAGGCATACAAGTGCAACTAGGCCCTGCAACACACCCAAGATGGAGTGCGAGCACTTTGAGCACGCGCAATACCTCAAGAGCACCGTGCTCGTTTTGGGTAATTTGACCTTGGGATGCAAAACAGTGTTGGAGACAACGGCTTTGTGAAATCGATAGTCGGAGAAGGTGTCGGCGAGCCAACATGGACATGCTAAAAAGGAAGCATGGGTGAAGGATCGCCAAGATCACCTCCCAAAACACAAATGGCAAGGTACAATTACACATTGATGAACCTATGCATGTGTAGATGCGTAGTTGTGCATGTGGATGTTTGGCGCCCTTGAAGGCCCTTGAAGGCATTTTCATTGTTCTCATGTGGGCTGCTTCGCCGTGCTACTAGAAAGGTGACAGGTATTCTTGGGTGCGTATCCCAGCCTCTGCGCACGCAGTGCCCACGCAGTGCGCACGCAAAGCAAGAACTTGGCCTTAGAATTGGGAGCACAATCATTCTGCTCATTCCCAACAGTCCGAGGGCTACCGCCATCCGCACCCGGCTCACCCACGTCAGCAGACGGGCGAAGTTCTGCCGGACAAGGAGGCAGATGGACCGGACCCAATATCAAATTGTCTCCTAGGACGGCCTCCACACCGAACATGGCTGTTCCCCATACGGCAATGCAATTGCACAACTGCCCAGTCGCGCCCTCGGACTCGGGCCAAGGGAGCTGCAGGGGGGCGAGGACCTCCGCGTCGGCAAAGGCCGTCGCAAAGCGCATGGCTGTGCGCATGTCGGACCACTCTCCCCACCATTTAAAGAAAGCGAGGTTGGGTTTGTGGCCCCAGGCCGCCCCGACACTGCCTCAGCGGAAATAGTGCCAAGCGAGCCCTTTCCATCGGAACCCCTTGAGCAGGTCCACCAAAGCTCTCTCGAGGACAACGCTTACGGCCTCGACGAAAGGGGCGTGCCATGGTAGGCCGTGGGCAACGGCGTAGTCATAAAGCCACCGCGCCCAGACACACGGGTACTTGGCCAACGGTCTCCGGTGCCAACCTTGCTGCTTGGGCTTGCTGCGGAAGAAAGTGAGGACCGCTTGCACGACGTCACAAGGCCGGATAGTGGCCGTCTCTCCCGGCCGCAGAAAGCAGAACCCAAGACAACATAGCGAGTGCCGTGACGAGCTACTAGCGAGACGTTTTAGCCGCGCTCCACATGAAACGCAAGCATGGGGGTGTGGTGTAGTGCTGGGCTTTGGCCTGGGTCCCTCTGCCCGCGATGCGGCGGTGCAGGGGGAGGACGGTGGGCGGCAGGGCCCGCACGTCCTGAAGGGCCCGGACGGCAGCACGCCCGATGCAGATTGGCGGCCGATGGCTCCGCCAGGCACTGGGCCAAAACACCTTGGACCCCAAGTCCCGGGAAGCGATCCTCCGTCTCAACCAGCGGCGTGATGGTTGACCAGTAGTGGGCCCGGGTGCTGGGCTGCCAATCTAGGACAGCCTGTGCCCGCACCGACCCTTCCCCGTCAGCTCATGCCGCTGCATCCCCGATAGCACGGGCCTCGCGGTACAACCCCGCCTCTGGCCCCCAAAACAGCTCACGACCCCCCTGGGCACCAACAGCCAGGGGGGTTGCATCCCATAAATCAGCCTGTGGGCACGTTGGGTGAGCGCCGGCAGGCGATTTGGGCCACACCAGGTGGGCCCCGGGGAACATGCAACTCCAATAGGGGCGCTCGAAGTGCCAGTGCCTCCTCTCCGCCTCAGGCTTGCGCTCGTCGGTGCACCGACGCCAGTCCCCCGATGGTGTGGTTGCGACGGGGATATGGTTCCCATTGCTGGCAACCCACTTCACGACTCCCCCTTGGGTGCTGAAGGTGACTCCCCTATAAAAGAACTCAACACATCCTTGCTATGCAGCTTGTTCCCACTGCAGCTTGTCGAGGGTATCTCGGGCCCGGGTGCTTTGCTCCTGGGCCTTGTACCTATTGTACACCTAGTGGCTTTGGAGCATATTGGCCCACAAGCGATAAGCAAAGGCCTCACCCGGCGACACCTGGGCCCCGATTGATCCACCCATGTCCGCTGGGCGATGGGGTTGCAGAAGCGACACAACAAATTGCCGTAGGGCGCCAGAGACATCCCGCATCCATTGCGGAAGGCGAGACCTCCCTTGGAACTCGATGAGGGCGCCGTAGTGGAGGTCACGGACCACTGCCCGGTCGGCTATCTTCTGCGCTTCCAGCTCGGAGGCCCTCCATTTCCAGACGCTGGCGGTCCAGGAGGGCCCCGAGTTCGTCCGGGGAGGCATTGTCCGGAACAATGGACGGGGCCGCTGGCTGGGCGTCACTAGGAGCCGTCCCAGTAGGGTCACCGGGTGCCTTGGCTAGGGGTCGTGTGAACATTGTACAATAAAATCATAAAGACCTTGAAGCAAAACAGTAAATAGTGTTTGTGGTGACAAACACAGGTTACGCACCCGGTTGCAACCCGTAACACACGTCGGGTTACAGACGGTTACATACCCTGTTACGATTATGATAACAAATTGCTTTTGCGGCATTTATTGGCATTTAGTTGTAGAGGAGGAGCTGCCGACTATGAAGAAGTTTGAGCATTGTATTGCCTATGCCAACGCACCACAATCGTAGGAGGGGGGGGGGTTGCCAGTGTTGCCGCACGTGCAGCATCATTAGCCGCAAAGTGACATGAACTCGAAGGAGCCTTGCGGAGCCTTGTTGAAGAAGAAAGAGGAGGAAAGTTTGTGAAAATGCAAATCGATTTGTGCAATGTTGTCCCCGCTCGAAGCATGTTGATTTGGGAAGAAGTTGGCCATTACAATGCATCCAAAGGCACAAGACATCGTTGACGTGCCCCTGGAGGATTTGGATAGGCAAGTGGAGAAGGTGTTGAAGCACGTGAATTTGATGTTGAATTCGATGTTGACCCCACGGTAGGCGAATGCGGAAACGGGGCCGCGAGAGTTCATTGGCCATTGCACTGCAATGGAGAGGCCGACAGCATTGGACAAGGACAACTTGGTCAGGAAGCGCAAGCTGCAAAAGTTGCAAGAAAGGGCTAGACATGAAGCTGTTGTGGCATCCGATGAGACAAGCGACACCCCTACATAAGAGGATGAGGAGGAGAAAGCGCGATGCAAGGCAAGTACATGGAAGATGCGACGTTGCGCAAGCAGAGGACAAAGAGAAGCAAGAATGACTAATGGACGAGCTTGCACACTATTGGTGGCTCAAACAAGAGAGGAGGTTGGATGAGGAGACTGCGGGTACAACCAAGGCAACGGCGGCAGCAAGATTGACATAGCGAATGATGCCCATGGACACGAGCCAACAATCATTGCCGTGGTGGGCAGAGGTGTGTGTTATTATGTTGATATTGTGGTGGGGTAATGTGAGGTTATGCATCCGGTTGTGCGTGCGATTACATGATTCTGTGCGCATTTGTTTTGGTTACACAGGGCAAGGGTACATCCTACAGGCTTTTTAAAACCCACATGTCGTGCCAAAACCGCCTCGTGTGGCTCCATTTGTAACAAACCGCTCTTTCCCCTTACAGTTTACAATGCACAAACAGGGATATGAGTTTCCGCCTGGAGTTTCCGCATATCGTGTTTTGGCCAATGGTGTGGATTTCGCCAACTAAATGGCCTTAGAACAATGGGAAACCCGTCATCTCAAGTCATGGGGGCGTGCAGTACTCGCCTTCATAGAATGCCATTCAATTGTGAATACTTTCACATTTTGTCGACGAAGCGGTCTTGTCCTAGAGACGAGTTGCCTTTGGGATTGTTGAGGAAGCTGTGCCGAGCTATTTGTGCTCAACCATTTCAATAGGAAAGGTGAAGACATACATTTCTCGATTCCCATGGCGGCATGTGGTCGTTGTTGCGTGTGCGTGGGTGCACCTATTTCCATTGTGCCCTATGTGGCACCCTTATGCACAAGAGATGTTTTGACAGCAAGTACTGTCAAAAATGGCCCATCACTGTGTGTTTTTTGTGCTGCACATGGTGGTTACCGTGTCTATTAATTCTGATTGGTGCTGCATTTACATGCAGTGCATTTACATGCAGAAGACTCGTACAAGTGTGGCGGTAAATTAACTGGATGGATATCCACAACCTTTCTTCTCAGAGCTGTGAATTACACTCTGGCTACTAGCACAGGAACTGAAATTTTTCCTTTGATTCCTTGTGTACTCAATTTGAAAACTTTGGTTGCTCACGCCCTTGTACTGGTGCTCATGATTGAACCGAGGCACGCACTAAAACTTGAGAACTTTGACAACGCAGTGAATTTTAGCTGACTTCAGCATTGGGCACTAGAAATTGTGCCAAATGGGCTTCTAAGTGGGTGTCTTGTTTGATAGTGAAAAGACAAGATGGCTGCGCTTTGTCGGGTATTGGATACAGTTGGTGGCTGATCGTTAAATGACATTTTTGACCTGGAATGTCCTCAGGCTGCATATCTTACTCAAAACAGCAGTTCCTACAGTACAAGCAAAGAAGCTACATCACAGTTGCCGTCTGAGATTCCTCAACGCTCAACGCGGCGGCAATATCACAAACGCCTCCCTCAGCCTTGCCGTCTCGGGGACTGACACGTGGGCAAAATGGCTACATGGCCCCTCCTGTCTGGGTGGTCCGTGGCGCTCATCGAGGGGATAACATCAGAAATGGCTACTTCTACCATGTTTCGGAGGACCACATATGGGCAAAGCGGCTGCATCACCCTTGCCATCAAAAGAGTCCCCAACGCTTAGCATGGGACAAACATCAGACATGGCTGCCTCAGCCATGCCGTCTTGAAATGGCTGCCTTCCCCCTGCCATCTTGGGGTGGCCGATGTAGGTACAGTGGCTGCATCATGCTGCCGTTTGGGGTCACCAACACTCAGCATGGGGAGAGCCCGAGACCTGGCTACCTCATCCCTACGTCTTGGGAGCCCACATGTGGGCAAAATGGCTATATCACCCCTCCCGTATGACCCTGGATACTTGTCTATCGCACATTAATCAAATGATTGCAAAAGATGCTGAGATGGTAACAAAAAAAGGTAGTTCAAAAAACGCAGTGGAAATGGAAACAAAACTTCACCTGTGGCATTTCAAATTTCGATCCACATGGTGCATTTACTGTGTACATGGTGGTGGCAATCCACTGGGCCACTGTGCCGGATCATGCATACCCAATTTCATTGACATACCCCATTTCTTTCCTTGGTAACAGTAATTGGAACAATTCCTGTGTAGACCTGTTGCAGGTGCCAGATATTTTACATGCAAACAACATTCACTCTCAATTGACTCTAGATACCATGTAAATCCCCAAATGCAACTCCCTTTTCTGGCCATGATCCAACAACCATTCTGAATTGACGAATGCATCAAACAGCAAGAGCAAACTTTGTTCTGTCCAACTCCGCCGGCCAAATTAAATGAAACCACAGCAAAATCATGTTGCAGCATGGACATATGTGCAGAATACTTGGTGATGACACTGACTTGCATTGCAAAGAGTGAAATGTGTTTTGCTACCAAGCACAGCTGAACATCACATTTCTTTCTGCATTCCAACCAATAAAGGGTGTTTAACAATCAAAATGGTGTCAAAAATAATCATCTGACAATTGCGACCCCACTATTGCACGCACCATTGCCCACTAGTGTAGGAGTGAAATGAAAATGCGGACCCAGAGCTGAAATGATCATCACAAGGCACGATTCAAATCGGAAAATAGTATATGCAGGGAAGATTTCTGGGGGGCAAACCCGGTGCATGCAGATACCTGTCATTATATTTGGCTGCTTCTTTCATCCCT